>JANFAE010000379.1:0-106207 GCA_024613145.1 Pisolithus marmoratus
ATGTGACCAAGACCCGGCGAAAAGCCGTGGAAATCTGTACTCATCCGAGTGTCACCGTCATCTTGGCAGAAACCCATTCCGGAGAGGTTGCCCGTCGGATATGACTGCCTTCGTGCGGAAGGTGATGGGGGAAGTGAAGAACAGTGAACGTAACAAGTACCGTACAGCTGTACCCCGACGGATTCCAGCTTTTACGTACCCTCTACACCTATATCCGAAGATATCTAATCGGCTGAGCACAAGTGAACAACTGGTCGTACTAAGGACTGTCCTGATGGGGTATCATACACAAGAAGTGCTAGCATTGGTTCACACGCACGGTGTCTCAAAATCGATAAGTAGTTGCATCCTCGTCAAGTCTGCAACCGTCCAAGTACGTATCGTCGTCATGTTCGCCTATTTCGGAGGGTTCTGCAAACAATTTTCCACCAGCCGCCCACAAAGTGCACGCGCGTAGAATGTTTACCACCTTAATACGAACCGTCCGCTGGCATCGTCTTCATGCACGATCAATCAACCAAACCGTAGCCCTAAACCCCACAGTCCCCGATCATTGCCCGTATCATAGAGAACATAGTGACATAGCAGGCAGAAGGCACTTATCGAGTCTCTTCCTGAAACTGCTGTATTCAAATTGCCACTTCCACCACTTGGAGAGCTATTTCCTAGTAAGCACTGGGAAAAAAAGATCCTTCAAGCCGCTCGGGACGCCTGTTCCAGCATCACGTTTCTGATACACGTGTTGCGCATTTCAAAATGTCTGCATCTGCGACGATGACCAGTTCATTTGGCCAGGTCTCGAGAACGCCAATTCGCAACAGGTATGATCGCAACGTTGGCGTTGGTCGTGGTCTCCGCTGCGTTTGAACATGATCACGCTTACTTGCTAGTTGATGTTGTGAGGCAGATACCCGCCCCGCCGGACTTGATCGTGATCACATCTCGAGTCCTATGGAAAGATTAGTTGATATTGGCCCCGATAGGCTATGAGTGCAAACCACCTAAATGGGATATGGCGAGGAAAACCATTAGAGAAGGCCATCGTTATCTGACAACTTCTGGCAATCACCGGTACATTAGTTCTGTTTGACAGTACACAATACCGGCAATGGCCGTCGAGGAAGTTTCCGTGACAGCCCGACCCTGAGCCGATGGGGAGCGTTTTTGACAATGTGCCTACCGTGCGATGCGGCAGAACCTGGCGTAGAATAGCCAAAATGCCATGCTGAAATGATCGTATCAAGAGTCCACGGTGATAGTTAACCAAGCGTTGGTATTGGCCCCAGCACATGACCGTTTTTCCGACCACTCCTCGTGATGCAGTTTCTTATAAGCATCAAACAAATTCAGCAAGGTTAGAGGCCCGCATTGGTAGTCCCGGTTGACAGTACAGCCTACTCAGGCTCGAGAGGCATTCCACATATCATGGAGGAAGATTGACGACTTGGGTAATCAGGGTCCTTCTTCTGTCGACTGGAGCCTCTCGTCCCGCAACAGGCATTCGAGATTCGACGGGAAGCATGGAAATAATGCTGCATAGGCTGCTGTGCCGCGGCTTACAGGTATGCTAATGTTTCGACATGGACGGACATTGATCTCCTGTCAAGCCGGGATGTTTTTTTTTTTTTTTCTCCTTGTAACTAATTGTGTGGAATTACCAGTCGGCATCTTTCTTGCCCCCGGTTGTTTTGTGCCGCGTAGTTGGTTTATCGGCGCCTCGGCTTCCGGCCAAGGAGGATGACAGCCATGGCATGCTGAGGCGGGCTATTAGGGATGATGCGTCGTTCTACGTCAGATGGTTCCGATCATATTCTGACATAGATGTGCTTCCACCGTCGTGCAAATTGGTGATATACACGTTGGCAGTCGCCTTGCGGCTAGTAGTAGCTCAGTGCCAATTCCCATCCAAAGTCGAGGCAGACATATCGGGCAATCGTTTGATGACAACAATCGGAGATCAGCGTGCCATCTAACTTTCTCTTCCTGCGTCCACCCATGGCCACCACGACCCATTAGTACGGGAAGAATCATAAAACAAAGTTTGCACTGCCACGGACTCGTATCAACGACAAACTTTCAGCTTTTCTAATGCTCGCTTGTAGGTTGTGGAGGTGGGAACTGACGGAGACACACTCTCGCCGTTGGCTTGCCAGCTTACCAACCTACTACATATCAGTAAATGTGTACAATTATATCGATCCACGGACAGTTTTCTACTCCAGATTGGTATCAGGACGACCTTATCCTCAAGTTTTTCAAATGACGGTGTCACTGGATCCTGCGGTTTGATTGCGCCCCGTCCTCGCACGAGGGTACCACTTGTCGCCATCAACCGCTCAAGTGGTGAATATGCAATTTCTAACAGTAGCCGTTGATAGCAGGGCTACTATTATCACCCAATTTAAGGCCGCACGGTGAGCCTTGGTTGCAAGATCAGGACGACACGGGAGGAGATTCGGACTGTCATGCTGATTGTTGAAGTAACGTCGAAGATAATCCTCTTCTTCTGGGGGGCATATGTGTTCCTTGCGATAACATATTGCGGAGGCCAGTACATTTTGCCTGCCGTCCGCCAACACTCCCAGCACTCGTTGAAAGTGCAGGGCGAGGTAGAATCACCAGGGTGAAAGAGTTCAGTTTCATTGATTCAAAGAGGGCAGGTCAGAAAGGTGAGGCCCAGCTGCACGCCATCCCCATGCTGCATCAGCATTCCCCTCCTACCATATCTCAGCGCCAAATTGGTGTAGTCCGGTTCATAAAGTCTAGCCTATTTTACTGATCACGAAGCTCGACAGCAAGATCATCGAACTAATGGATCAGTTCATCGCATGGAAGAGGAAAAGCCCTTTGTAAGTGTGCAAGTGCCAGCGGGATGGGAAATCTTGTTTCGGATCCATGTCAAACTGAGTGCACGAATATGCGCCATCGTCGTCGCGATCGTGACGTTGCGCATATAGTACAATCTACGTACGGCGATTACATGAACGGGGAGGGAAAGGGAGAGTAGGAGTAGGATCCCACGAATGGTCTCCCGATAAATACGGGACCATAGAGGGATTGCAATGCAGAAGAAACAGGAAGAGCAGTCGCAGCTATCGCAAGTCTACGATTTCAAGGGATAGATCCTTCATCTGTATGTGTCCCTTGTCCGCATCCTGAAAAAAAACACGCATGTACAGCGAACGGAGCAAGATGAAGATAAAATTATGCACGTACGGTATAAATGGGAATGGGAGGGTGAGGATGAAACGCTTCCTTGGCATCGCAGGCCAGGATGGTCTGTAAGCCAGGCGGATCTGTCAACCGGAAAATTCCAAAGCTAGCAGATAACGCATTGTCAATTTCAAACTCGGAACGCATGTATGTTGTCTAATGATAGCTCACTTTGGAGTGGACTTTGGTGCACAAACAACCGCAAACGACTCCGGGAGCATCCGCTGGAAGCCCGAGTGCGTGTGCAAATCTACCGAGGACATAAAACCTGTTCAAATTGATCGGTTGAATTAGGACGTCCGATGATGCCCCGATACAGTACTACACACATGACTGAGAAGGGTGCGTATGGATCTGAAAATATCCAAAGGACATTAGGAGACGCAAACGGGTTTCGCCCCGCGCACTCACCCATCCCAACGTTATCAGTGACCTCTCCTCCGTAAACTGCATCACTAGTTCCTCCTCATCCATGGTGCACGTATCACTGGTCGAATGCTGCTTTGGAATCAACAGTACTGTGACAACGTACTTGCTGTTCTGATCCTTGCCGAGCAGGAGGCCGCATGTCTCGCGATTACGGGCTGTGTTAAGAGCTGCTATAGACAGGAAGCGGGGAAGGCAATCCCTTGGCAGCAGCACCGTTTTGAGCTCCGGTGCCCTGTCTTCTATAGCTCTGTCTCGTATTATGCGCGCCGATTCTTGTGACGGGGTACGGTAGCGGTCATTGCTGACATGCTGCAGGGCGGATGGTGGTGCTCCTTGAGAGTGCCGAGAGAGGGCAGGATAAGCAAGTCCTGGAGGTGCAGGTTGGCGTTGGGGAGTAACGGGAACGGTAGAAGGACGAGGGAGTATATCGGTGGAGTAAAGACTATCTGAACTTGATCTTGACGAATCTGGAATGAATAGTAGTGACGATGGGGCGAAGTTGGAAGCTTTAAGACTTGGGTAATTAAACATGGAGTGCAGGGAAGGAGTATAACCTTGCAGGAGTTGATGCTGCGACATGAGGTGAGGATAACGGACACGTCCATCCTGCGGCGCGGGAGATGTTGTAGTCACTGGTGTTGGGTATGACGGGCTAGATGAAGTTAGTCACGGTTCAGCACGAATCCAAGACGATACGAACGATTTCACATTCTGTGCCTTGAGCGCCGGGTCTCTGCGGCTTGGTCAGCCTGAGTGGCGGAGATGCAAAGACAACGCCGACCTAGTTGGGCTTTCCAAGGGTAAAGGAACAGCTTCTCCATATGGCGGTTCTGCCGTCATTGAGCGCTGGGGGGTTAGGGCAGAGGGACCAACCACATGCGTTGAGGGTTGGTTGACACCGTATCGTGCTGCCCGAGATCCGGCTTCTGCTTCTTGTTGGCGTCGAAGAATTCCTTGCTGTTCTCTGGGTCGTCGCCCAGCAGCCTCCTCCTCCTCCTTTTCCAAACATCTTCCTTCAACCTAATATCATCACGTTCTCTTCGGCGTTCTTCCGCACTCACAGGTGTCAACCGCTCCGAAGGCTCTCTCTCTCGTATGCTCTGCAAGGATTCTCCACGAGATATGGTTATCGCCGGTCTCGCCGCAGGAAGAGCATCCTCTTTCCTTCTAATCCTGGTATCGATCTGCAAGTGGTGGGGTGATTCCGAAGCTCCTGAATCTACAGTTCTATAATGGTATTCATCCCTCCGTCGTTCGTCTTCGCGTCTCTTGTTTGAATCGTGCCTTGCTGCTTCCTGAGCTTGCCATCCTGATTCATCCGGGGCAGGGTGCCTGTGATCCCGTTCCTCTATTGATTGTCTCATATTTTGTTCCATGGCAGCACGAGCACGAGCTGCTTCTTCTGGGTGTCGACTCGCCCAACGCTCATAGCGATCGACTAAAACTGGCTTCAGTTCTCCAAGATTCTCGAGGATCGTCTGACCGTTCTGTGGGATATCCGTCAGTCCAAGTGCGAACAAAGGACAGTAAAGGTAAAGCGTCTGAGACTCGAGTATAATATATAGAGTACAGATACCATCAATGCAGTATAGCATTACAATGGACTATAAAATGGGAAACGGAAAAGTGGCACTCACGAGACCAAGGTTATGACGTTGATTCGTTGTCAGGAGTGTGTAGTATTCTTTGTGTGTGGGAAGTTTCTCGAGGATAATAGTAGCAGCTTTAGCAAACTCAACAAATGCGGCCTCGAGATCCCCCGCGTCAGCGTAGCTCCGGCCTGCTTTCCGGAAACCATCAGCAATTCTCAACCACTGTTTTAGCCCTCTTGATGGGTCCCATAGATTGTGCAGAGCACGATCTGCCAGTTCAGCGATGCTATAAGGCCTGCGGGCCGACGGGGTCGGGTGGGATGACCGGCGAAAAGCAGAATCTGACGAGCTCATGGCTTGATACTCGCTGCGGGGGGGCGGCAGAACAAGGGAGAGATGCACACAGGTTAACTTTTCCTTTTCGGGACAAAAAACTTGGGTTGAGCACGTGAGAAAACTAAATAAATAAATAAAATAACCCGAGAAGACCTTTCAGCGCTTACTTTGCTCAAGTTATTCAATCAACTCGCGGTCAGTAATAGTCGCCTCTAATCTCCGGGTAACTCGGGGTGTTTCTACTTGCTTTCCTTACTATCCTACAGGTGGATAGAGGTTCGCAAGCACTAGGATCGGCCAGGGATGGGTTCTCTCGATCCACGCGACGCACGGGCTAGTAGGATGCGGGGATGGCTTTACATAGCATGGGTCTTTTTGTTCTTCATGCTTGCTGGGCTGTTTTCATCGAAGCGGAATCACACGGCTGATGGCTCCTCAGCAACCAGGTCGAGTTGGTTCAGGGCATCATCCAAATGGCTCCCTTTCGCTCTTTACGGCGACCCAAACGTGCTCGACGGGCACCCTATACCGAAGCTCATGGCCGACGCGGAACAGAAATTCAAGGCATTGCTCGCCAAGCAAAGCAAGACTCTCCCCGAAGCCGTCGCAGAGTACAAACGCCGGTACGGTCGAGACCCGCCTCTCGGATTCGACGATTGGTGGACGTTTGCCACCGAAAATGAGGTGAAGTTAGTGGACGAATTCGACGCAATCATCGAAGACCTTTCTCCATTTTGGTCGCTTAGTGGTGCAGAGTTCAGAGAGAGAGCCCGAGAAGTAAGGGAGACGCGTGACCTAACCTGGTAGTAGCGCTCACGTAGATTTACGTGTAGGCTGGGCAGCTGCCTTCGATTGACTTGGTTGCTATAGAGGACGGTCTGGCTATTGACCTGAAGGTAAAGAAGAAGTTCAAGGACACCGAGAAAGGACACCGGGCTCTTGGTTTCCGTCGTCTTCTGGAAAAGTTCCAACACAAGGTATGCAGTTTTCAATTGACATCACTCTGCATACGAACAACCCTGGTATAGCTCCCCAATATGGATTTCCCCATCAACGCAAAGGCGGAGGGTCGAGTACTTGTGCCTTGGGAACACCAGACGTATTCTAATCTTACCATTGAAGAATCTTCTCGTGCGTATTCTTTTGCGACCCTCATGGCATGCGGAGGCGTGACTCTTGTGGTGTACACGCAGTGGAAAACTTTACCCCCGATTGGCGAGGGACCGGCAGTGTCTGGCATGCGTTCCGCCGCACTTGTGCCCCAGATACCCAAGCACGCCGTCTCTTCAGCTCTTACCGGAACCCCAATGCGAACAAACCGAGGAGCTTACTCGGTCCTCAAAGCAATATTGACGAAGTCTTTAATTTTGTGGAGTCAGTAGAGGCAGACCTCGACTATTGCCAGTACCCTTGGGCTCATTTGACCCAAGGCCACTTCTTTTCTGACTGGCGCACTGTGACAAAACTATATCCCGTGTTTTCGCCTGCAAGAGCCAAAGGTTTTGCAGATATCAGGATCCCGAGTCATTATTATCATGGTCAGAATTCTCGCTATACCTACGGTTGGGATCCAACCAACGAAAATCCCAAGGAAATTGACGATATGGAGGTTCCCTGGGACGATAAAAGCGAGGTTATTTTTTGGCGAGGTGCCACTACTGGTGGAGGAAGCACGCCTCCTGGGTTTTCCCCTTACTACCAACGGCATAGGTATGGAGATCTGGAATCACGTCTCCATCATGTTTAGCTTGCAACCCAGGTTCCTTCGCATGGCGCATGGAAGCTCAACGGCGAACTGTACTATCATCCATGAGTCCCCTCTCAATCCTGGCACGTACATCTCTACAACTGTCCCCGCAATGGAACTCAACCGCGAAATCATGGATGTTGCTTTCGTCTCGGCGGTCGGCAGCTACCCAGGTGGCGAGCAAGCCCTACGTCGTGAGCACCGGTTTGCACAGCCTGTCCCGCTTGGGGAGCATTGGTCGTATAAGTACCTCATCGATCTGGATGGCATGGGTTATTCAGGTCGATTCATGGCGTTCATGGCATCCGACAGTGCTGTCATCAAGTCAACTGTATACAAGGAGTACTTCACGGACTGGATACAACCATGGTGAGTCCCGTTTACTCTCCCGGAACATCATGACTGAGCTGACTTCGCGATCAGGCTACACTTCATACCGTTGTCATCATCCTATTCAGAGATATATAATATTCACGCTTACTTCTCCGGGCCTTCGAGTTCGACCCTGAGAATTGCCAACGTGTCGCACGTCCCTGAGGTTGAGAACATACATGCGAATGGGGACAAGCAGTTGAAGAAGATAGCGAGAGCAGGAAAACAATGGAAAAAGACTATTGGACGTACTGTTGATATGGAAGGTTGGTCTTCGTTTGTTCTGGAATAAGGAGGAACTGATGCAGGTCGTTGCACAGCATATGTATATCGACTGTGTCTAGAGTACGCCAGGCTCTGGGCAGACGACCGAGATGCATGGAATTTTGTACTTTAGTATCGTAATTCCTGGGCATCTTGACGTTGTAGGATTTTTGTGATTGGGCTCCATGTCGTCGCTGTGCTTTCCAATGGACATACCACGTAACACACAAGTCCCCCCGCGAGTAAATATAAAATCTGTATATATCTTTACCCTTCGGATGCGAAGGTAGAACAGTCAGCATCCGTGAGTGCCTCATTGCCTACCTACCTCGAGCACAGCTACCCAAGAGGGAGGTTACTTATATCTTGTAACATGCTACCAGTCATGCATTCTTGATTCGCAAAAGGCAGCGAACTACATACCACGTAACAAGGCAGTTACGCGCACGAGCGACCGCAAAGCGACTAGTATATAAATATGACGAACCAGTTGAATGAGGCCATTCAGGACTCATCCCGCGCCGCTGGCTAACGATTGAGACCGAGGAAGGAGTAGGACGGATCGCTTCTAACCCTCGCGAGACGTGAACTCGCTACAGCTCACTCTATAACCAGTAGATGTCCCTCGGGAGATGATGTGATCCCACTTATGATCTCTGCTGGTACGCTGTCCCTGGCGTCAAGACTTCGTTATTTCAGTTGGAGTCTACAATGTTGCAAACATACGGGTCACCTAGGAAGACTACCTCGATGGTCGCAAAAGCTCCACTTGCAGACCGGTAAAATTACACGCGAACTCCTGGGATTCCAATAAATGCAGATGCCTTCCACCAGTCCACAATGTTATTCACTATCTCCTCTTGAAGTTTAAGTGCCTGCTTCTTGTCCCCTAGGCCCTCCACGATCTTCCACGCCGACTCCGGGGTATTGTCAAACCTTTCGTAACCAGACCCTGCATCGAGAAGTGATTTCGCATACTTTTCTTTTAGTGCGTGCTCCGCTTCCATGCCTTCAGGAGAACTGGGATCATCCCACATGGTCGTCACAAGGCGAAGTCGGTCAATCGCTCCCTCCCCACACATCTTTAACAAGATCGCGAAGTTGCGTTCGTCAGGGGGAGTGCACTTGACCGTTATATCATATGTGTAGATCACGCCTGTAAGCATGATGGACCTCCGGAACCTGTATAAGTGTCGGGTTACATCTCAACATAGAGGAGACAAGCTGGCTGACATGAGACCCAACGACATCGATATGGTTTGAAAATTGTCCAGCTCAAACGCTGGCGTGTCTACGAAAACATAACGTTTTCCTTTACGGACACGCGTATAGGCGCCAACATTTTCCGTACAAGCCTTGAGTGCATCTGCATTCGGTTCTGGCGGCATTCCGATGAGTTTGTTGATGATCTGGGTTCCTCCACATGAGCGACCATTCAACGTCGACATTCTGCCATCAACCCACGTTACTCTTCCCAGAACCCGGTGAACCTAAGACACTGCCACTGGTAAATCTCGAATTATGAGAACTTGCTAGTAGAGGTCACATACGCGATGACGACATCATCGGATTCTATATCTGGCATTGAGATCTTCGCTTGCGCCCTATCCTGTAGTAAGGTTAGTACATCCGCAAAATTCAAGATAAACTACAACCTGCCTGTGTATCTCTAACCTTTCGATAAATGCTGCCAATGTCATCCGCCATCTCCTTTTGAAGGCCCTCCACGATCTTCCATGCCAACTCCGGGGTGTTATCAAACCTTTCGTAGCCAGACCCTGCATCGAGAAGTGATTTAGGGAACTTTTCCTTCAGTACACGCTCCGCTTCGACGGCTTCAGGTAAACTGGCATCATCCCACATAGTCGTCACAAGGCGTAGCCGGCCAATCGTTCTCTCCCTACATATCTGAGACAAGATCCCGAAGTTGCGTTCGTCAGTACGAGAACATTTGACCGTTATACCATGAGTGTAGATCACCCCAGTGAGTATAGTGGACCCCCGGGATCTGTTTGGGTTTGGGTTACATTTCAACTTAAGAGGAGAAAAGCTGACTGACATGAAACCCGACCACGTCGATATGTTTTGAAACCTGTCCTGCCCAAAGGCCGGCGTGTCTATGAAAACAAATCGTTTGCCGTTACGGACATGGGCGTAGGCAGTGACAGTTTTGGTACAAGCGTTGAGTGCGTCTGCATTCGGTTCTGGGGGCATTCCAGTGAGTTTGTTGATGATCTGAATTCCTCCACATAAGCAACCACTCAATGTCGACACTTTGTCATCAACCCACGTTGCTCTTTCCAGAACCCAGGGGACCCAAGACGCTGTTCATGGTAAATGTGAAGGCTATGAGGGTTTGCTGGTGCGGGATACATACATGATGATGACATCGTCGGCTTCGATTTCCGACATTGAGATCTGCGCCTGCGACCTATTCTATGATAACGTTAGTACTCATCCACAGCATTTATGATGAATCGCAGCGTACCCGTGGAGATAAAGGACCCCTGACTTTTCGATGGATGCTACCTCGGTAAGGAAGTAAAACTGAATGTAACTTGATTGGTTGTCTGCCTTCGTCGTCAGCTGCCAAGGGAACTCGAAAATATCTAGAATAGGTAGAGTTGCGCTTCTCCATGAAGATGGTTATTGCCTCGGATCCATTCTGGGCATCGTAGCACGCCAAGGTCACCGAGAAGAGCTCAGAGTCCGCAGAACGCTGATGGAGTCTGAGAGGTAGCCACATATGAATACCATCGTTAGTCGCAGCAAACGTCCGATTTCGCTCCTCTGCAAATACAACTCTGCGTAAGGCTCTCTTTGACAAGCTCTTTCCGAGAAGACGATGGAATTTATCGTGGTCCATCTTTTCAATGGTCGAGCAATCCTGAAACTGGCTTGGATTGTCGGCCAGGAAGCTGATGGACCAGCCATACTCCTTCGTCCAGCCCCAGGCAAAGATACTTTGGTCGTTGACCGTCCGAATGACTTCCAACTGAAGGCGGAGGAACGCATTCTTGCCCTCCCCGTATAAAATAGGCATATGGACGCCGAGTAGCCCCAGGATCGAATACGCCCGATCTTCCTCCAGAGTTGTCTTCCGGTTAGCTGCCCAAGACATAATCTGTGCCACACTAGGCCTGGTCTCACCAAGACCTTTATTCAGTACATCAGTCGAAATCCGTGTGATAGTGCTCAGAGCGGGTGCACAGCTCTGCTTGTCGCCAATGTGCTGCCAATTCTGGTTGAGGAATTGGACGTTTCGGGGTGCGACCAGCTCCTGGAGTGTCCACCCACGAGAGAACCACTTAGGCCAGCCGTTGAACTCGGTAAACTTGTCCTCGGGTGAAGTGGGAAGTGCAGAGGCATCGGTGTCATGGAGAAATGCGTAGCAACGATCCGAATTCGCGTACCACATGTACATGGAGTTGATGGCCTCCGAAAGTTCGGCACTGCTCCGCTTGTCGATGCAGCACGTATCAACCCAAAGCCAATCCATGCCATCCTTAAGCGCCAGCTCGCAACTCTTGCGGATTTTCAGATACCCTCTGCGTTGTCGTATTTTGTCTCTGGCGACAGCGTCCATGTTCGTCAACGCAACCATCTCCGGATACTGTACCTCATTCTTTGGACCGTCCCAACAGTGGGACAGTACAGCATATTTCATTTCCTCAAGTTCGGTGGCATTGAATTCTAGAAGGAGCTGGGTTCCAGGTTCCCATTCTCCTCTGTTAAAATCGAGAAAGGCTTTCACGTCGATAAGGCGCATAGCACTTCAACCTATGAGGTATATTGACAGAAGGTCTTGCAAGGACACTGATGGCCGCACCAATGGTCAAGCGATCGATAGATCCTCCTGAGGCTAAGTTGCCCGTCGGAGGAAGAATGTAGTCGAGGCTTGGGTAGAATAATATGGTGACTGGAGCGGAGGCAGGGACTCGAGAAAATGGCGGTGGGCATAGGGCATAACTGACCAACGAGCCAACTTGGGTCCATAGGAACGTGGAACACGTGCGGGTTGAGTTCATATTCCTCAACTCTACAAGCTGATTCTCCCGATCCCTCTCTTTGCATGACTACCTGTCGCTACTCAGACCTCTAGTTGGTTGTCCCCGTCATAACGTTTCGGCGTGTGTAGTTGTGAAACGAACACAGACTGGCATATGAAGCTAAGAATGAATGACGGCACAAGGCGGAGGAAACTGTACAGACCACACGACGCATCGCATGTACACGGAGGATGGGAGAGGTGTGAGACAGACTGAGGCATCTTTCTATTACATAACTCGTGTGTTTCTATACGCCGATCTGAGTGGTAGTGTAATAGTGACATTTATACTGAGATACATGGTAAAAGGATATGAAGGTAGATATAATAAAGCATAGGAATAGCACCAGATATCGTAAAGGGAAGCAGGAGGATATGATACAGGAGTGAGGTAATAGTGAAAGCATACGAGAGATATGATGAAAAGAGAACAGAAAGCGATAACTCCATAAACGTGGGGCGCATGTTCACTTCAACGGTTCGTCAACGACTGCCTCGTCCGATATGTTTGCATATGTCCAGCAATAGCTGTGTCAGCTCCTCAGATCAACAGGCGAGCCATCTACATACCACTTTCCTTACAAGATCTGTTACAGCTGCCGACCCGTTGCGTAACTCAGCGTCCAATCCCGTGCGGTCTTGTCAAAGCTGTCCTTGTCGCTCATGTAATGCTGCGAAACTGGGGTATCTAGGGAGTCACTTGGTTCGGGGGAAGATAGGAGTGACTGCACTGATATCAGGGCCGTCCTTATGGTTAAGGCAGGCGACCATTGATCCTGCAGAATGTCAAGGCAGATAGCACCAGACTCCGGAGCTACGTTGGGATGATACACCTTGGTGATGAACTTCATTTGCAGGGGATGGAAAGGGTACGATTCTGGGATGACGATATCCTGCAGAGAGCGTACATTAGTAAAACGACAAACTAGTTCACGCGTGACTGTCGCCCGCGCACAACTTCGAAAATGCCGCCATCATAGGGCGTGCCGCTGGGTCCAGGGAATGATGCTTTCAGATGAAAAGGAGATGAATCGATATATTCGATTTTGATGTTGGAGTACACATCTTCATTGCAGGCTAAGAAAGGAACCATCAGTTCACTCAACCGCAGTCGTAAATATGTATCTTTCCATACCCCTGATTTCCTTGTTAGCTCGACGCAAGCGCGCGTCCATCTTACGGACTGATAGGTAACAGTTGGCGCTGGTTCGAAAACTGGCAACGGACTGAAGGATTGCAGATACGCTGGTAGTTCAGGCCAGGCTAGTTGGCCGAGGGCGACGTCATTGCTGTGTACTTGTTGTACACACAATTGTACCGCGTTTGGTGTCCTTGTTGGCCGCAAGGCGATTGCCCGGCGGATCGACCTCACAAGGCACCAATAGTACCCGGAGCAGATATCCGAGTCCAGGCCATGGTTACACTGGGACCTGCGCCAACCCCAAGCTTGGCCGTGCATCTATGCGCATAGCCTACGACCACTAATAGCACAACGTTGAGCGTTGAGAGGACAACAGACAACAGGCAAGCACAAAACTTCTGGTCGTGCACGTCGTTCCGCGATCTCTTGCAAGTTGCTGTCTCTTCTGCTTTGGTTAATTGGCATCCTCGACTGCAGGTGAGAACCAAAGCCCTCTCTGGGTACGGCGGTGTTCCTGGCCAAGACCAATTCAGCCTTTCCCAGCAGATATCCAACCCGATGAGTCTTTCCACAAGCGAAGTCATGTTTTAGCCGAGACTGCCACGCTATCGACAACGTTGAAGAACGTTCCAGTCTCGATAACCTCCGAACCCATGTCTCTCTTCCAACGAAAATGATCGTGGCACCGATTTGCAAGGGTATTCTTACTTTAACGTCTTTAGTTATTTTGCAACGTGTCTTGCCGCCTCCCAACAAGCCACTGACCAAAGAGCTCTATGAACCCTCTGGGCTAGTAACCCATGGGCTTCCAATTCTTCTGCTATTGTGCAGGGTATGGGCTTCCCGAAGCAACAAATATAGTCCATCGCTACTAACTACTTATTTGACTCACCTAGATCATAAGCTTCTCGTGGGGAGTCATAGAAGCTGTTGCCGCATTGGCTGGGAGCGATCTATGCCCGTCTGCCATACACCAATGGTTCGTGACCCTGCTGGTGCATTCCCACCAGCCTCCAAGTCAGGCTATCGCACAAGCCGGCATGCTCTCTCCTACATTTCTATCCGGCATATGTCTGACGGTTGCTGGGTCGTTGCTCCGACGACACTGCTACCGCATTCTCGGCCGCTTCTTTACCTTCGAGCTAAGCATCCGGGAAGACCATAAGCTTATCACTTCTGGTCCTTACTCGATCGTGCGACATCCAAGCTATACGGGGTGCATATTCATTCAAGTTGGCCAGATCATGGTTTTATTTGATGACAATTCGTGGCTTGTTGCATGCTCGGGGTTACTACCGGTTAATGGGGACAATATGATGGGTGTGCTGTGGGCAGCGAGAGTCTTCCTGTTGTCGGTGGGATACGCGTGGGTCATACGTATGAATAATGAAGATGTGATGCTGGAAAAGAGATTCGGGAAGGAGTGGAGGGAGTGGGTGAAGAAGGTACCCTATCGGTTGTTTCCTGGGATATATTAGGCGACGGGATAGTCGAGGAAACCTATCTGCGTAGTCTTACTATGTGAACCTTACACGCACCTTGTGTATGTACGACATAGGGGATCGTTCCCCAGGCCCCAGGGGTAATACCTCTATTCTTACCACGTACAGCCTCACGCTTGTGAACGTTTGATCAAGGGGTGACGGTCAGTGATATCCTTATGGACGCTGCGTGGGAGCATGGTCGTCTTGAATGATCAAGTTCGGGCAGGTCATCCCGTACCGCACTGATGGAGGCCTTGCGAATCGGGAGTGCCGGATGGCGGTGGACTGTTGTGCTTGGAATTGTCCATGCTGTGTTACAGGTTACATGATTGGTGCACCTGCCAGAGTCGCGCCCAACGTTTCTGTTTCTCGAGAGTTTCTTAAAGGACACTATATATTACATAATCACATTTCATTTTGGCTGAATAGTTCACAGGTTGGTAGTCTTCGATTCTATTGAAGTCTCTTATTACTCCCCAACCCCGGAGAAAAGATAAACCAAGAAGAGAAGACGCATGTCAAATAGCAGCAAATCAACCCAGTCAATGCGGAGATAATACATGGTATTTAAACAGGAGCAGAATGTGAAGCTAAGGGTCATTCCATCGTCGAACAACTGCTAGCGATGTTGAATGCCTTCGCCGCCTTGTCACTCCTCGTTGCAGGGAGCTTCGCTGGCACGTCTTCCAACAACACAGGGTGCCTCTGTACATACGGGCAACCTTGTTGGCCAACTGCAGATCAATTCGCCGACCTTGAGTCTCAGGTGTCCCAACCTCTCATCTATCCCGTCCCTAGTGCATCCGCATGTTACCCAGCGACCAATCCATCTGGAAACTGCACTCAAGCCGTTCAAAGTTGGACAGACGGGAACTGGCGTTCTTCAATGCCCGGTGCAATGGAGGCTCCGAACTTTGAGTCCTTCACTTTCAAGGATGGCACGATCAGTGCATGTTATCTCAATACATCCCTTGGCGCCCCTTGTGAGCAAGGAAACGTACCCGTGATTGGCGTCGACGCACGTTCCCCACAAGACATCCAAGCTGCTATCAACTTTGCACTACAATACAATCTCAAATTGGTCGTCAAAAACACTGGGTGGGTGATGCTTCATATTTCTGCATGTGCATAGCTTGATCTGGGGCATTGGTGTGTCGCTCAGACACGATTTTATGGGGCGTAGTGCGGCTCGTGGTGCATTCGTGATATGGACACACAATATGAAGAACATTACATACAACACCCAGTTTACGCCCCAAGGGGCACCTGCCAATGAAACGTACGAAGGCAGGTCTATTATTATCTCGTACATCCAACTCTAAGGCTGATTGTCGACTGATCGACACCAGTCCTAATCGTTGGTGCTGGGGTACAGTGGTATGAGGCTTATGACGTCGCAAACCAAAACCGGCGTATGCTGGTCGGCAGTATTTCCCTTGGTGGGTCGGTTGGAGCTGGGGGCGGTTGGCTTCAAGGCGGAGGACACAGTGCCCTCTCACCCACGCACGGTCTAGGTACGTACAAAACGCAAGCCGATCCCTATTATGACACTCATCTCGTGGTTGTGCAGGTGTCGACAACACCATCGAAATGACGGTCGTCACATCCACCGGTGTTTATCTCACCGTCAACAAGTATCAGAATCCTGATCTTTTCTGGGCACTCCGTGGGGGTGGTGGCGGTACTTATGGTATTGTCACGTCCATCACGTACCGGACCTACCAACAACTTCCAGTCGTGATGTACCGCGTGCACGCTAATGTCACCAGTGCAACTGTAATGAAAAAGATCATAGGGGCTATACTGCGCCTCCAAACCAACCTCACCGATGATGGCTGGGGAGGATACGGTGCGTTCCGGAGCAGCGCCATGGAATTCTTCGCTATCAATCCGAACGTATCCACCACAGCGGCAAACATGAGTATGCAGCCCTTGACGGATTACTTGCTCAGTCTCGAGGCCGAGGGTGTCTCATCACTGGTGGAGGTCTCCCCGTTTGACTCGTGGTACGAGTGGTACACGTACCTTTGGGGTCCAGCAGGTCAGAACGGTTACAATACAATGCTCACATCGCGTCTTCTATCTCGGGACACGCTCGTGAATCGATCCTCCGACATTGCGGAAGTCATCTACGATTGTCAAGGCTCAATCTAGTACGTTCAAGCTTCCTCATGCGTTCGCCCGTGTGATGTTGCATTGACGTCTGATGCTTCCACTTCTATCGTAGCATGATTGCCGGAGGAAAGGTCAACCAGATAGATCCTGACTCGGCGGGTGCTAATCCGGCATGGCGTAATGCCGTCACCCAGAGCAACTGCGAGGTGTCTTGGCAAGAAGGTGCCACCGCGGAAGAGATTACGGGGTTAACCGACCAACTGAAGACGTGGATCAAGAATATGTATGACCTCACGCCTGAAGATAGTGCCTATTTCAACGAGGTAAGCAAGCATAAGCTGTCCCAGAAAAAACAACTTGATAATTGGTGCATGAAACAAGGCATCATTTTACGAGATCGACTGGCAACACGCGTTTTTTGGTTGGCACTATGCCAAGTTGAAAGAGATCAAGGATAAATATGATCCGTACCGTCTGTTTGTCGTTGCGAAGGGTGTAGGTTCGGAGGAGTGGAACGAAGCGTTGACTTGTCGGTGGTAGCATTGTACGGCCAGCGAGTAGTTACACGGTCCCAAGGACATTGTACTACAAAAACGCTAATAGACACTAGTCCAAATAGCTATCACTGAGACCTGCACTTCCTCTACCGTGGAGGCAGCAACCCTACATGTCTCCCGCCCTATCTTCGTCGCCTTTTCTGGCAACCTGCCGATTGTCTTGATGAGGAATATCTCTGTCTCTATCACGCTGCGACGTGGACACCACATGCGAAGCGGGTGAGCCTGTACCGAAACGATGTACAGCATTGGGCTTCAGTGTTTGAGGGGCGGGCGGGCTTCCCTCACCGCTGAGCAAAGCCGTGCAATATGCATCGCCCGCGACTGACGCCGCTGCTGCAGGCGGATTCCATCTCAATTAGGAAGTAATCTGTTGAGGATTTTTAGCTCTGTATTAGTTTTTCAGCCGTGATCACGGTCGACGTTTCCCCCATTGCTGGCTTTCTGGCGATCCAGCGGCATGCCTCTAGCACTTCGAATACTGCATTGGGGTTAGTGTGTCCCATGGTGGCGGCCGAATAAAAGATGCCGGTTGTTCCATATGGCCTTGGAGCCGGTGAGAAGTTCTTCATGGGCCCGGCCCCTCAGTGGGTGGCGACGAGAAGACGGACGTTATCATGACGGGGCTACCATCCAGCGATGCAGAGAAAGTGCCAGTTGGGACAGAGGCCAAGTCAGGTGTTGAAGTCGAAGACATCGCGCAGTGCACCGCTGCAGGCGAAATATCTGAATACGCCGTTGTCGCGGAGGGCGAAGACCGCACGACGTGGTTCGTGTGGCTCTTGGTATGTTGCTGCACGATATCCGGGTTACTCTTCGGTGAGTCCAGTGTTATTATTATCGGACATTGCAGTGGGTCAGTCGCTGATGTTGAGCTTGTTGCAGGGTACGACACGGGTGTCATTTCAGGTGCACTCGTAACTATCAATGGTGACTTGGGCCCGTCCGAGCTGTCCAATGAACAGAAAGTTAGTTGTCGCGTCTCCCCCCCTTCTTTGCCAACGCCAGTCCTTAGGAATTCATTACCTCCGCCACCACGCTCGGTGCACTTCTGGGGGGTTTAGCCGCGGGGACCATGTCAGACTGGACAGGTCGACGTCCCGTTCTCGGGATCGCGGATATTACCTTCATGGGAGGTGCCATAGGCCAGGCTCTCAGTCACACCGTATGGAGCATGGTACGCCCCAACACCTACACCTTCCCTCCTGCTCTCTTCCCTGACTGCACTAGGTTGGTTGCAGATTCTTGATCGGTATCGGTGTAGGCCTTGCATCGTGTATCGCTCCGCTCTACATACAGGAACTATCACCCACCCGGCTACGTGGGCGCATGGTCGTCTTGAATGTGGTCATGATCACGCTTGGGCAGGTCATCGCGTACGGCATTGATGCGGGCTTTGCGAATGTGAATGCCGGATGGCGGTGGATGGTTGGGCTTGGAACTGTCCCTGCTGCGATACAGCTTGCGCTGCTGGTGTACCTGCCAGAGTCGCGTGCGTTTCTTTTTCTTTTCGAGCTTCTTAAAACGACGAGTACTCATACGCGGCAATATTGTGTTCAGCGCGTGTGCTCGTGAAACGTGGAAACATGGAGGCTGCTAGGGAGGTGCTATCTCGTGTTTATGCACTCGCATCTTCAGAACAAGTCGATCTTAAGGTACGTCGAGCTCCACCCCCCCTCCCTCCAAGTGGAGGCATTGACGCAGAGCGCATACAGCTCAAAGTTCTTCATGCAACAGTGAAGCAAAGCGTTGAGATAGCCAACTCGACGACATTCTGGCAGCGGTTCGGTTCTATGTTCTCCAACCCCATCAACCGTCGCGCTCTCGGTAGGGACCTCGTACTTGAGTCTTGAAGCGTGTTGTTCACACGGAAGGGACGGACAGTGATTGGTTGTGGCATGCAAGCCTTTCAGCAGTTGTGTGGATTCAACACGCTCATGTATTACTCCGCGTCTCTCTTCCAGGAGATCGGATTTAATCAGCCAACGGCTGTGGGGCTCATCATATCCGGGACTAATTTCCTGTTCACGCTATTTGCTCTCAAGTGCGTACATGAGTTCCGATCCCCCCTGTGGTGGACTCTGACATCGCCTTCGCGGAATTGGTAGGTATATTGATGTTGTTGGGCGGAGGCGCATCATGGTTTTCTCTGCACCGGGAATGGTGTTTGGACTTACCCTAGCCAGTATCGCATTCCATTGTGCGTGTCGCCACGATGTCCATCCTCGTTCACTCGTTTATCTAGCTATAATCTCACAGACATGACGACCGACACGGGCGGCAACCTTGTTACGGGTGCACAGTATTCTCATGGATGGGCAGGTATCATGTTACTCTCGATGATCATCTTCGTCGCGTCGTATGCGACCGGTCTTGGGAATGTACCTTGGCAACAAGGAGAACTGTTCTCCCTCGATGGTTAGTCAACGGGCTGCTAAAATGTACGCATGTTCTGATTGTCCCACCCAAATATCCGGATGCAACTTCTGCGATGCAACATGTACCGCGCACCAATCAAACACGCAGTTCGTGGTATCGGCACCTCACTCTCCACAGCGACAAACTGGGCAGCGAACTTCCTCATCGGATCGACCTACCTCTCCCTCATGTCCGCCATTACGCCGTCAGGCGCGTTCGGTTTCTACGCAGGGTTGTGTTTGCTCGGCTGGTTGTTCTGCGTGTTTTGTTTCCCGGATGTGTCAGGGTTGAGTTTGGAAGAGGTGCAGAACGTGTTTAAGGATGGGTTCGGGATCAGGGAGAGTGAGAGGTTAAGGAGGGTGAAGAGAGAGATTCTGCAGAGGGAGAAGGCGAAGCTGAGTGGGTGATGTTTTTCTATCGTGTTGCCAGCGTGGAAAATGTCCTATCGAGGCGTATTGTCACCGATGAAGGTCACAGAGATGAAGATACGACGATATGTACAGAGGTGTACAATACCAATAATTGCATTCGGATACCATCATCCATCTTGAGCATGGCTCCCTCCCACATGTCATGCAAAATATGCGCGTCCTTCTACAGTGGTGGGTACACATGTTAGTACTCCCCCGATATAGTATTACTCGACAAACTATTTGCATCAAGACCAGTTCCCCGTGCAGTACAGGGTATATACACCGGGGGACGTCGTCCCGGCAAAAGCCCACCAGTGGCGGCCGCATACATACTACTCCGCCGGCGACACTTTAACCGCCTTCCAGAATGCGGCATGGTAAACGTATCCGAGCATTGATTGGTCGTTACTTGAGTAGGATGTGTCGATCGTCCGTTCATCCTAATCCACAAAAGGTGAACAAGTGAAGCAGCCAATGTATGATGCATGAACAGTCTAGAGACAACAAACAGCGGGAATGACGTACGTATAACTTGAACCCGATCGTACGAGCGAGTTCTTTGACCTCAGCTAGGTCCAGTTCAATCGAAGGGTACTCGTTTTCGTTATTTTCAAAGTGCCATAGGAGGGGCCCTGTACGTATCGACCAGTGTTTGCTCGCCCTCAGCCTTGCGAGTCTCATAGAGAGGGTGTTGACGGAGTGCGATTCAGGACAAGTAGGACATACCTAGGTTGATCCAGACTCCACCGGGTGCGAGGATGCGGTGGAGGATGCGGAGGTAGTTAACGACATTTTTGGCCTAGAGCTCTGGTTGACATGCAGTATGAATGGGAGGAAGGAGGGGTACGAACGGTATCAATGAAGAAGCACGTTAGGATGGCATCCCATTTCCCTGCCTGCGGCTCGTTCTCGTCCGTGTTCTCTGCGCCGTATATTTCCTCGAAGTCGCCTATGTTTCGTGAGTTAGATAGCTTAAAGACGATCGGAGGGATACGTAGGTGTACCAGCAACGAGAGAAAAGTTGGAACCTGAAGGAAGGTCAGAGGGTAGGACATCTGGAATGGTGACAGCTTTGAGCAGGGTTTCACGAGATAGTACGTTGGAGAAGGAGTGTATGTAGGGATATATGGTGTGTTCGTCAATTGCTTGGGTCCTGTCATGGTGCATGCGCATATTAGAAGTCAGCGAAAGAAGCTGGACGGATCTGATGGCACCTATTGAGGATGAGGTAGGAAGCGAGCAACATATAATGAGAGAACTCGTTTCCTTGACAGGCAAAGCCTGTGGAGACCGTGAGGGACGCCATGAAGTTACGAGGAATGGGGGCGAACGAACCGAGTTTGGCGACATCATAGGCGAGTCGGCCCAGACCAGCACCCGGAACGAGAACGCGGAGGGTACTCCTTGGTGATCGCCCAGTGTCGGGGGACGGGCAGCACAGTAGAAAATTATAGTCATACCTGTCCTTTCCCTCGAAATGGTCTTCTAAAGCTTTCTTCATAGGTTCATAACATAGATCTCGTTCTGTTTTTCCCTAGCGTGACATAGTAAGAGAGATAGTACACGATCCAAAACTCGGCGCATACATCTTTGCTCCAATCGCGCACGAAAAGCTTGATCGTGCTCCGAAGCTTGTCCATGTCAAACTCTGTCGGCCTGTAACGTCCTTTTCGCGGATCCGATGGACGTGTAGGTCGATTGTGCGTATGCGCATGCGTGTGGGGATGGGCGTGTTCGTGTGTGAATCCCTCTGTCATCATGTCAATGGCGATATGTATAGGCCGAGTTGACGAACGCACTTGTGCGACATACCTCGAGGACCTGGCACGTCGTTTTCAGTTTCACCCGGATCTCCGTCGCCTGCAGGGTCGTCGATCTCGTGTCCAAATATCTCCGGGTTCTCTACGATCTTGTCCAGAAAGGCGGCGTTGGCGAGTATCGCCTTGTCCACATCCTTCAGCTTTTGTCCATACCCCAACTTGGTCAACAGTTCGCGATCAGCGAGAGGAATGGTGTGTATGTCTTTTCGTCGTCTGTTGTTCGCATTCAGCTGACAGACAAAGGTCTCTCATCAGCTGCGATGAAAAGTATGGATGTGTTATTTACGGAGTATCTGGCGTACTGTCGGAACGTTGCAACGACATTTTGAAAGTGTACTTGTTCTTCTTCGATGTCGTCCTCCGAGAACATCTTGTCGGCAGAGATTAGATGAGCTAGAAAAGGAAGCTGTTGCACCGTACAGTAGTTTGTTTGTTTCCGAGGCTGCAGCTGGCTCTCGATAAAATAGACAACGTCAATTTCCAACCTGGGTCTCCTTCCCCCTTCGGGCTTTATATACGCGCCCACTCCTCCTGTCGTCCACATTACCCATTATGATGGTCTCAGTGTTTGGTTGGTCTGACATATTCCGACGTTTAATTTTCCTGATTAAAGGGTTCCCTCCGGACGAGCACCGCATAGTATCAGGCACACTCTCTGACCACTACCTTAACGCTCGCCAAACAAACTGGAATAAAAGAACAACCAGATAGCGGTGGAGGTTCGTACTAGTGATGTCATGTCCCCAACCAAATGTGAAAATTTGGCGACACTCGCAGAACCACATCTCCCACCTAGGACGTGTATCCTCCAACGACTGCATACCACGCATTTCAGATACGCAATCTGCTCTCTCACATATCGTGTCTACAGGGCCCATCTAGCCTATTTCCGTTCAAACTCCTGTCTAATTTTTCTTCTTTCTCTTCCTCTACCGGGTCGGCGCAGACAGTGATTCTTCTCATTCTCACTCGTAGATCCGAGTATGAATGACAGGAGGGTAGCATCGGTTAGTAACTGAAAGGTAAGCTTACCTTGACCTCCAAACCGTGAATTAGGTTCACTGTTCTACACTTTGTATGGCGCCGTCACGGTGCTTCTTTTATTACGGTTTTCAAGTGATATGAAAACAATTTAGATTGGTGTGAGCCAACTTACCTGCTCGCCCACTTCCACTAAATAGACATTCAAGGCCCAACAGGTTTTCAGGCGTTATCTACACCTTTAACCTCAATAGCAAGTGGGTGGGGAAAGAAGCACGCAACTTCCCGACCGTTCTTACCATGTGCGGGGAGGAAGCCATCGATCGATTACGACTGGTATCAACCATGTGGGATAAAGTCGACTTGGTATATGGCACCAAATTGCAGGACGAACTGGAAAACATGGCTGGCAGGGTTTTTAAAGAAAGGCTCAACTGTGAGAAGTTTCAAAACACCCCAGCGTCAGCGTGGGCGATTGTGGAGGGTCTCGGGGACGAGAAGAAGGTGCTTTCACTACAAAGGAAAGTGGTTGATGATAGGATCGACCCGCAGCGAACGTCTGGGCACTTATGGACTCCGCATCCGTCTCCACTGGCGAAGAGGTGAATCAATTTCGTAGGCGGTTATGAAAAGGATCTCGATTCCTGTATGTGTATATGACCTGGTGACCTACTTGCTTGTGCTGTTGCAAATACTGGAATGCCGGAACATAAGACGCCACAGAAGGTAAATGTCTGGGTAGGTAGGGAGGATGTATGTGCCAGCGGTACGTGAACTACCCGTATACACAACCATCGCAAGGTAAACCCCAGTTTCGTCCTGTTCCCATTCCGACCCTTCGATAATTTACACCCGAGTCCCCCCGGCGCGTTGGTCGGTACGCTGTCCACCCTCGTCGGTCCTCACACCAAGTTATTCCCCAACGCTGTCTCGAGTCCCCGATCGTGTTCTCTTCGTGTGGTTTTGGGATCTTTGACCGCAAGGTTTGCTTGTTGTCTGTTGTCCGCGCCACTCACATTCGGGGTTCGTCATGTTAGGAAGCCCGATCAGAGAAAAAGAAATGGTCGTAGAAGAGGACACCAAAAAAAAAAGACGTACAGCCGCATTCTAAGCGGCAGCTTCCTATTCGTTCTCCCCATCTCCGAAGCCATCTTCATTGCGAGGGAAAACAGCTCTGCTCGATGATCCGTTTCTTTGCGACAAGGATCTATGTGTATGTACAAGTCTCTTCAACTACCAATGGTGTGGTCACAACGGCGACACATACCTTTCCCCGACTGTCCCCTCCCAGTGACCTCCCGCAGCGCCCTGAGGTACCTGAGATGTACTGGTGGAAGGAGTAGTCGCATTGGCGACTGCGCTGCCGATTGTGAGAGATTCGAGTGCGCCTTCGGCTTTGTAGACGTATGAAGGGATGTGTGTGTAGGTTCGCTGTTCGATGGTGAGCTGGGGGGAAGGGGGATAAGAATAGCCGGGATAAGGGGTGAGCTGGACAGTACCTCGAGTACGGACATACACATATCGAGGACATGTTGGCTCGTCGAACAGAATTCGCGAGATTTCGTGTAGTGTTTTAGTGCAACCCCGAACTAACTCGCCCGTCGATCGAAAGAAGTCTCCGAGATCTCTGTGGCCCATCTATGCGCCAGTCGTCGAGTCTCCGTCGGTGCAATGCCCGGACACACTCACCCAATAGCCACTCCATATCCACGGTGACCATGACTGCCACGGAGGAAACCCCCTACCCTCCTGAGTGCCCAGCACGCTCTCATACGCGCTGATAACCGCATTGACGAGCGATCGAAGTGTCACGCAGGCGACACGGATGTTCGCACCCCACGCAGTCACTGCGTGGGGTGCGATAGATGGACATTGGACGATGATGACGATGAGTCTGCCGATAATGGTGCGACCAATGTAGGGTGCGACTATGACGGCTCGTCGTCTGGGCCGTTGTTGCTTTTCGACGTTGTACAAGTACATACATACATACTACAATGATACAGTGCTTGTACTTCGGGGTAAGCGCCTATCTCGCTGCTCTTCAGTACTTCAACACCTTTGCGGTCGTGGTTTCTCTTGTCATATCCCCAATACCATCTCAAATCCACTATCCAGCGCACTTCACTATTGGCTTGTTGTTTTATCATCGACCAGCATATATCCCCGATCCGTAACTTGTTCCTCTTTACAGTGAGTGTTAGCGTGTTCTCCTCGTGTGAGGCTGTCTGCGTCCACTTTTTACTCCTTGTCCTGTTGACCAAAGTCAAACGCCCTACCCGCCAGACTGTTCAATTTCTACATCCATTATTTTATTTCCTTCCCTCGTATGCTGATCACTAGTGGCCGGTGCCAGATCACTGATATAACGATAGATTGATGTACCATGCGTCTGATCGACGTAGAGGCTTTTCTCAACTTCGACAAAGGGAAGGCCGGACTAGATGCACAGCTTCTGGTAGAATTTAACGGCCCCAAGCTTGCAAAGACTGCATATGCCATATTGTCTCATTGCTGGGGCGAACCAGAAGACGAAGTGCAGCATACGGAGATGGAAAGCCTTATGAAGATGGATACCGCCGCCAGAGGCAAGGTACAGCGGCGCAGTGGGTACTGCAAGATTCGCGAGAGCTGCTTGCAAGCCCGCCGTAACCATCTGCGTTGGATCTGGGTGGATACGTGCTGTATTGACAAACGGAGTAGTGCTGAACTCTCCGAGGCAATCAATTCCATGTATGTGTGGTATGCGAATTCCGACTGCTGCTATGCATTCCTCCATGACATCGATACCAAAACTCTTCCCACCAAACCCGACTACAAGAACTTCACCGATTTTAGGGGTTGGCCAAAGTGGTTCTCACGTGGGTGGACACTCCAGGAACTTGTAGCCCCCAAAGACGTTCAATCTTTTAATCGGAACTGGGAGTACATTACCAGCAAGCAGGACTCCGCACGTAAACTACACGACATCACGGGAATATCAATGATTGTATTGCAGAAGGGTCTTACTTTTTCATATCCCTGCGTAGCGCAAATAATGTCATGGGCTGCCGACCGAACGACGACGAGAGAAGAAGACAGGGCGTACTCGTTGCTGGGCCTGTTCGGTGTGCATATGCGGATGCTGTACGGAGAGGGGAAGAACGCGTTCCTCCGTCTGCAGCTGGAAGTCATACGAATGATCAACGACCAAAGCATATTTGCCTGGGGCTGGACAAGGGAGAGTGGGACTGCTAGCGCATTCCTGGCAAATGACCCCAGCCACTTTCGCGATTGCTCGGACGTAGTTCGGATGTCCCCTGACAAGACCTTGGTTGCCCTCGAAAAATATGGTTTCTCGAAGCATTTACGACCCACGCTTTCTGTGGACGAGTCAATACAGGCATTCAGTGTTACCAATCATGGCATTAAAATATGGCTACCCATGAAATGTGACTCCCGTTCTGGGCGTTCAGAATTCTTCGCGATGCTCGCATGTTGCAAAGGGAACGAGTTGAGCCCCATAACCATTACCGTTGAGCAGTTTGATCGCATTCGTTCCAGGCAGTTTGGTCGGTCTTCGATGGCTGAGAAGCGAAAAGTGCCATTCGAGTACAGGCGGGTTTTTCTTCCTTACCGAGACAACATCAACCTTAATATCCGTGGTCCGTCATGCAGAGAGGTATGTTCTGATTTTCTGGAATATGGTACTATGTACCAACGTTTTCATAGGGGAAGTTGGCGATTTGACTTTGACTCGAAGGTATCCTGCCCAGTGATAGCGTCACTGTGTGTGTACCATCACCAGATCCTTCGTGTAAGCATTTACACCCTGCCAATAGTGTCTTGGGTACTCGGGGTCCTCCTGGGTGCCAAGTATGTTCTCATATGTGCTGATGACTGCATTGACAAGTGAGGCCAGTGAAAACTGGTTATAATGTGGTGTGACCTTGGCTGCCAAGACATGAAACCAATATGAAAAATATGACATGTTCAATAATAGTGGCACTCAGAGTGGAATTAAGGTGGCTATGGTCTGGCTATGGTTACCTGCTGTTAAGACTGGTTCTCTAAGTCCAGGGGTCATATACAAGGTCTGGATAGAAATCCAGAGTCAGAGCAGAACAGAGGTGTAAGGGTTGGGGATCCTTCATCTCAAGATCATGCTAATGAACTGTACCATATGGTATTTGCAGAGGTATGATACATAGAGACCAAAGATTGTCCTTAAAAAACTAATAATATGCTTTCTGGACTCCACCTGGAGTCCACTTTTTCCCACACAAAACCTCCTTCCACATTAGATAGTTTCCCACATGAAACCTCCCATATATGGATATTTTCCCACATGAAACCTCTCACATATAGACATTTTTCCTCCAACATGAAACCTGTCTGCCCACCCACAAAAATAAGCAACTGGTTGCTTATTCTGGCATCAGCAGCACAATTACCAAGTGGCAAGTGGCAAGTGCAGGACCTGACAGCACTAGGGAAATGATAAGTGGCAACTATGAACTGTCAGCTTACAAGTGAGAGTGAGATGGCAACTGGCTGGGCAGAAAATAAGTGACCAGTTGCTTATTCTGAGGGGTGAGGGAACTGACAAGAGTAGATGGTGGAGAATGACAGACCCACTTACTTATTCTGGCAGAGCAAGTAAGCAGCAAGTAGAAGACAGGTAACACCAACTGTAAGTGACCACCTATCTAATAAGCTCCTTTCCACAGTCAAGTTTCACTTTGGTTTTCCCACATGAGCCTGTCTTCCTACCAACACAGATATAAAAGGCCACTGGTTGCTTAATCTATCCCATGAGCAAGGCAGGCTACATCTGGTGTCTTCACCCTTGATGTGACCCTGCATGCCACTCTGGAAAATAAGCAACCAGTTGCCTATTCATGAGGCATGAGCTGTTACGCGCTGGATATCTCACCTGCCGATAGCGACAAGTGTTGGCGCTGAGGCTCTATAGGGGAGCAACAGCACACTTGCGATATTCCAGGGTTAACCTCAGGGGCTTAATAGGTTTACCCCCTCTATGGCCAGGCAAGCAGTTCTGAGGAGTGGTTCGCGGAGAAATGCTATCCTGGTTGCAAGGTAGCTAAAAGTTGGGGTGTACAGGTGAGTCCCTACGAGTATATATACTACCTTGGACTGTTTGGCGGTCTTTGGGTGAGTCGCATAGAGGGCACGCTCGTGAGAACAAAGATGCATCGAGTCAGAGATAGGGAACATAGCCTGCATACCAACTATAGGTCCATTGGAAAGGGGAAGATGCGTCGAGGACGCGTTAAATGAAATAGAGTCCAAAAGGGGGAAATGACTCGGCTCGGGAGAAGTAGAAGAGATAAGCACGAGTCACATCGATCCGGGGGAGGTCGACTGAGGGAGGGGAGGCCATATAAGGGATGGCATATAGTAAGCGTCTAAAGGGGAAAGCATAGAGTCGCGTAAGCGTCACAGGATGCGTCACGTGTACAGCTTGAGAGAAAGAAAAGGGAAAGTCCGAAAAAGGAAAAGAAATAGTATTGGCATATCTTTACCCCCCTCTCAAGGCCGAAGCACTGGAGAGGCAGGTAAAGGTGATTGAAGGGGAAGCTCGATTTTAAGTCGGGAGCTCGACTGCAAAGTCGGAGGGAAGTTTAATGATTGCCTCGTCTTAAGACAGAGGGATTGGTAGGAGATCGACGATGGTAGTGCCTTGGCCTTGTCCTTGGTAGCACGGTCCTGGGATGAGTCCAGCAAGATCCTCGCCCATTGGCACACCCAATATGCCCTAGTCTGGTACAATCGTAACAGTGCATACCCCAGAAGGGGCTGCTCCAGTCGATTTGGAGTCTCCCAGACAGGGTTTTTGGGAGGTCGTCATTGTACGGGACGACAAGGAAAGAGCTGGCTAGGTGGGGAAGAGGGAAGGGGGAGTGTGCGTTCAGGGCGTATGGTAGGCATAGAGCTCGTACGGCTGAATCGAAGTAGGCAGAATGGAGGAAGTTCCTCCAGTCGATATACCCAATGTCTCCACTGAGAGATCGCTCGGTGAGTAGACTGGCGGTATGATCAAGGAGGGTTTTGATGCCTTCAAGCCGTACTGAGTGTCTGTTGGAAGTGATGTCATCGTCGAGTCTGTAAGTGGAGGAGCTGTCGCTTGAATTCGAAGTCGAGCTAGTGCTTGTTGGTTTCCTTTGGAGGCCAACTCCACGAGCCGTTGTAGTTCCTCCCATGTCCAGTCCTCCTGGTTCACTACCCTCTGGCTGATCTTCTGTCCACGACGGTGGAGATAGTCCACTGAACTGAAGATCTGTTTCTTGGCTCGTTGGGATAGGAGGTTGAGGTCCAGGAGATTCTGGGCTCTTGCCTTTGTTGCATCTGAGAGTCAATGCTGGGTCAGAGGCTTGAGCAGAGGCGGGGCAAAAGTCTCGAAAGGAGTGCCAAAGGTTTTCTCCAAATTCCATGAAGGCCAGGTTCACCACAGCACGTTGGATGTCCCCGACATCGTCTATGTTGTCTCTGGTAAAAAGGTCTAGGTCTACCTTCTTGGAGACATGCCCGGTGATGGTTTCTGTAGTGTTGAAGATTTGGGGGACGTGCGCTGTAGGGAGAGTATCCTCTCCACTAGGTATTTTGTTTTATTTCATTGTTTTTACTTACTGGTCTGTTTTCTTTCCTTTTCTTTATCTTTTTACTTCGTGTTTGGACGCGTTGTGGCTTACATAAGCCCGTGCGAGTACTTCGAGCACCTGTACATACTTAGAAACAATAATAGATGTACCACCACAGACGAGATAGACGGAATTCTGAGCCTGAGGGCTCAGAATATTATTTCTCCTCCCTTGATGTTCTATAAAGGTTTTCTTGAGTCTCTCTTGGGTTTTAGGGCACGTTTTTTTGGTCTTTTCCTCTACTCTTTGACCCCTCTACCAGGCAACTCAAGCCTCCTGGGTCGAACTGAGACCCCTTCCAACAGGAGACCTCTTGGCATCTCCTCCCACACTCCTTTAACATCAATCTTTACAGTGCTGCTATGAATTCTGAACCTCGGTAGATTTGAGACAGCATCTGTAGGCGGTCATGGTGTTCGCCTGCTCACCAGCCAAGTGAGTCCCAGTGCTTGAAGTTTTCGAGCACCCGCAGAATATGGAGGAGTTGTTCCGCCGAGGGTACCAAGCGTGTCTTGGTCTTGGAGGGGGGGTCGACCTCGGATGCAGTTTGTCGCTGGGTGAGTCCTGGGGCGACATTTGGAGTGGGTGCATCAGGGGTCTCGTTGGTAGTGGTTGTCTCTGTATCAGCGGTTTGGGAGACTGGGGAGGAGTGGTGAGTGGTGGTAGGGGTGTTGCATGAATGATAGGAGCCGAGGGGAAGGTAGGGTCTTTCGGGTAAGGCAGATGGGTAGGGGGAGGTCTTAGCGATTCTGGCCCTTCGCTTCCCCTTGGTGAGGGAGAGCGAACGAACCATGAACGCGGAGTGGGGGTTCGGAACAGGTCCTGGTGCACCGGAGGTGACCTGGTCCCAGTGTTCCTGAATTGCTGTGATGTTTCGATCTGCTGGTAGGTGCTGTAGCGGGGGAGGTGGTGGAGAGGCGGAAAAGTCGAAGTCATCGGAGAAGGTGATATGGGAGTTCTCATAGTCCAATAGGGTAAATTCGTTGAAGGAGGAATAGTGTTCAGAGTTGTGTTCATGGGCCATGAGTGAGAGGGATCTTGTTGCGTCTCTGGTAGGAATGGAGGATTTCGAGGGCGTTATATAGGTTTTCCTCTGGTTCCCACATGTTGGAGGAATGGCCATACCCGGTCCATTTGACCAAGTATTGGTAGGTTTGTTGTTTGGCTGTTCCTCTGGGCGCAGAGACGCGTCCTTTGATCTTCCTTCTCGAGCCCATGACTCGGTGTTTGAGAATGTTCTTGACTTCCCATTCAGGTAGGTCGTCGATCAGGTCCGGTAGGGGTGGCATTTTGGCCCTTCCATATTCGTCGTTTTCTTCGAAAGGGTAGATCCATGACATGTGAAATACCAGATGTATTCGCCACATCTCAGGGATCTTGAGCCGAACAGCCACTGGCGAAATTACTTTTGTAATTTCAAAGGGGCCAACCCGCTGGGGTGCCAGCTTGGTGCTCGGGACGTCCCTTTTAAGGGTGGATGCATCTAGCCAAACTAGATCTCCTTCCTTCGGGGTGGCGTAGGGTCCCTTGCTTCTGGCTTTCATCACTTCCTGTGCTGCCTTGTGAGTGAGAAGTGCCAAATCCCGGTTGGCTGCGAGTTTTTGCATGCGATCGTCGACTGCGGGCACATCTGTTGTTTGCAACATGGAAGGGTAGGGAGCGGGGTCATATCCGTAAAGAAGGGAATAGGGGGTTTGTTGATGGACAGAATGGACCCTGGAATTGTGTGCAAACTCGGCTTGTGGGAGGTACTGAGCCCAGGCTTCCGGTGTAGGAAAAGAAGTAGAATTGAGACTGGGGGAGAGAGTGCTGATGTCTGAAGGGGGAGAACTTCCAGAGGGGCTTCTATAGCCTGGTAAGAGAAGCTGTCTGATAACGTCTGAGGCTGTCTGAGGCTGTCTAAACACTGAGAAAGGCCACTCTCGACCTTCTCGAACTCGAAACTCGAAACTCGCGACTCGTAACTTGATTGTTAGAAAGGTAAGTACATGCCTAGTAAGTAAAAAAATGCTGACTAAGCAATAAAACCTCGCACTAAGGTAATAAACATATAAAAAAAACTGGAAAATAAAGGTAAAATATGAGAAATACAATGAAAATAAAATCTCCTGGTAGGGAAAACCCATTCCCTACATCCACGGGTCACTTGAGAATTCAACCGTCCTCGGTTGCAAACTGACAGTACGAGCTCGAAGGTGCCAATGGGGAAGGGTAGTGGACGGGCTCGCCGAAGGACGATCGCTGTGCAGGACTTCATGAGACTCGAGGAGATGGCGAAGGGAAGTATGGGGAAGATGTAGGAAAAGAAATCGAGTGAATACGTGCACCACAGCCTGAGATATCAACAAAACCGGCCTGAGACACCACAGCGCACGAAAATTCAGATTTCTCGACAAGGGCTGCGCGAATCGTGACACGAGGTATACCATTTGAAAGCGCTAATCAAGTAGTATCATGCCCCGAAAACGCGAAAGGCGAGGCAAAGAACTGAGGGAGATACGATGTAGACAGTGCGTAGGCCAGCATGAGAGGTGGGAAGAGGAGGCCACCGCGCAACAACCGCTGAGGCAATCGATACGAAACCGTGGGTAGTGGTAGAGGACACCTAGGAAGAGATGGTAAAAAAAAGAACTAGACCGATTGACCTGCCCAGTCCCGAGATATCCGCCAAGTCACTAGGTACCCCATCCATACGCAGAAACCCTCATATCTCCACAACCATCGAGCGGGTAGGAACGAAAAGGACATCACCAGGTAGGTACAGGCAAGCAGTTCCACCATGCAAAAGGGCGAGAGGCGCGACGCCAAAATGTGTGAGATGCGTGATCCTGCCCTCGTCACCCTGCTCAGACACAAAAATCCAAATAACTCCACAACGGCGAATGCGCGCGCTACGTCTCGAATATCGTCTGCTAGATGTCGTCTAGGGGATCTACGTCTGAAAGAAGCGAACGATTCGGCGCGGAATTAGATGAGTTACGGCCTAAGCGAGGTAGGGGCTAGGAGGGCGGCATTGCGTCGGCGAGGAACTGCTGGGCAGAATCCTACGAAACTTGGAGAGGGGATAGGGACGCCCGAGGAGAGTTGGGAGGACAAGGAATGAGGGGAAAATGTGCACCCGTTCCCGAAATATCTGCCAAACTGTCTCATAGCTCTCTGTACACTGAGAAAACCCATATCTCCACAACGAATGAGCACATCCTCTTGAAAGAGGTATCCCCCGGTAGCTGTGAACACGTAGAACCACCATGCGAGAAGGCGAGAGGCCGAGCGCGACAACGAGCGAGATACAGGATCCTGACCTCCCTACCATGTTCAGACACAAAACTCGAATAACTCCAAAACCGTGAATGCGCGCGCTTCGTCTTTTATATCGTCTGGTAGATGTCGTCTAGTAGAGTCGCGTCTGAGAAAAGCGAGCGATTCGGTCAAGAATTGCAAGAGCTATGGTCAAACCACAGTAGGGAGGAGGAGGGCAGCATCGCGTTGGTGAGGAACCGCTAGGTGGAACTCTATGCAATTTCAGGAGGTGGTAGGGATGCACAAGGAGAGTTGGGAGAACGAGGAACCGAAGAAAACGGCGCACCCAATCCCGAGATATTCCAATTTTCGTCCTACAGTGTCTTTCTCCAGGGATCAGGCGATATCTCCGGATGCGCTGAGGCCGCTGCAACGAAAAGTACACCGTTAGAAAGCTCTCGTCGAGTAGAACGTAAATCCCGATTTGCGAGAGGGACGGGTGAGTGGTGGTCGAGATATTGTGTCAACGAGGCAGGGGACAGGGGAGGCGTGCGGTTGCCTGACACTCGGCAAGGGGAGACTTCATGAACAATATATTCATAAAAAGAAGAATAAAACACTATAAAAGAAATTCCAGTGAGCCAAGGTGGCCCTATATCGGCTCAGTACACCCTACGAGAGGGCTGGGGTGTACGACTGCGGCTGTACTGCCTTCTCGAGCGTGCTGGTTCCCAACTACTCTGAGACGGCCGGCTACTGTAGATGCTGGTAGTCACCCCTCTGTCAAGCTGCTGGACCAGAGTGGGTTCCTCTCTCAAGCGTGCCGATAAACGTGAGCATGCGAATGACAGCGCAGGTGGTGGAGAGCGGCGGGGATGGTAGTCGCGGGAATCACGGGAATCGCGGCTGTGGGACCTATCCAAATACGAGCGCTGATGCCTGGGACTACGGCTGGGTGAGCTCTCGAAGTATGAGCGAGGCGGCGAACGCAGGCGGCCACGGCCACGACTTGGTGAATTCTCGACATACGAGCGAGACGGCGAACTTGGGTAGTGAGATCGAGATCGAGAGCAAGAGCGAGATTGACTGCGAGAGTAAGAGTGGGAGTCACGGGAATATCCTGTAGGTAAACTACGAGGGGGTGAACGAGGGCAGCACAACAAGCCATCACCCAAGCTCGAGGACACAGTAGGTGTTCGAGTGGGGACCTGGGGTTGCACTGGCACTGAGCGACGACTCGGCCCTTTCACTGAGAGTGGCGCACACAATGGTTGTTCCGAGGGGGTATTGGGGTGCACTGACAAGTGGGGATCCTCCAGAGATATGAGCCAGCCTGGACTTGAAGGAGGAATTCGAATATCATTAGACCGACTCCCTAGATCCCAGCTATCCAGACGGTCCTTGAGAGTGCGCCCGGGTACTTCTCGCGGTATCTCTTGCCCTGTAGGTAGTACGATGCGACCTTTCACTAATAAACATTTTCCTGCAGCTAAATACTCCTTGCACGAATCACAATTTGCTCGAATATGACCTTTCTGGCCACAGAAAAAGCAAAATGAGTATGCACAGCGGGGTGAGCGACTCGCGGAATCGGTAGGTGGCTGCGCGCACAAATTACAGGCCTCGAGGGGGCCTCGACAAGACTCGAGAAGTGACTTTGCTCGAGACGCGACTCGAATTATGTCATCGAGGAACCTTCGAAGGTCCTCGGCGCGCCGAAGGAAGCTTGAGGCTTCGGAAGAACCGCTACATGGGGCATTCGTGTTGGGCATGACGTCAGGCGGGGAATTCGAGTGATTATAGCAATGTACGAGGGAATATTCCGAGAGAAAAGACAAACACGAGAGCGAGTCTGAGGCTGAAACTTTGAGAGCACGAGCGAAAACTGAGAAAACAAGACCTGAAACTGCAAAAATGAGACTGAAACTGAGGAGAGTAGGGTACCAGACTAAGACAGAAGCCCCTCGCGGTGCGCTCCAGTTGTAGGAAAAGAAGTAGAATTGAGACTGGGGGAGAGAGTGCTGATGTCTGAAGGGGGAGAACTTCCAGAGGGGCTTCTATAGCCTGGTAAGAGAAGCTGTCTGATAACGTCTGAGGCTGTCTGAGGCTGTCTAAACACTGAGAAAGGCCACTCTCGACCTTCTCGAACTCGAAACTCGAAACTCGCGACTCGTAACTTGATTGTTAGAAAGGTAAGTACATGCCTAGTAAGTAAAAAAAATGCTGACTAAGCAATAAAACCTCGCACTAAGGTAATAAACATATAAAAAAAACTGGAAAATAAAGGTAAAATATGAGAAATACAATGAAAATAAAATCTCCTGGTAGGGAAAACCCATTCCCTACACCGGTCGAGCGTCGCAGTACATCTGCAAATAGGTTTTGATCTCTTGGTTTACGCATTCACTTTCGCCATTGGTTTGAGGGTGGTAAGCCATGGAGAGTTTCTGTTGGATCCCCAGGGCTTGGTAGAGCTTGGTGGTGAAGGCGGAGGCGAATTGTGGACCCCTGTCCGATATGACAGCGTCTGGGATGCCATATCGAGGGTACATGTATCGTAGGAAGAGATTTGCCAATTTGACGGAGTCGCATGTCTTGTTGCATGGAACGAGGACCACTGCCTTTGTGAGTCCCTGATCCACGATGGTGAGAATGGAGTTGTATCCTTCTGACTCTGGAAGATCCATTACGAAGTCCATGGAGATTTGTTTGAATGGGAAGGGGTTTTTCGCCGCGTCATTGGGTGTGACAGGAGGCGTGAGAGGGTGAGTGATGACCTTATTGGCTTGACAGCCAGGGCATCCCTTCACGTACTCTCTCACCTGCTTCCACATTCCAGGCCACCAGACTTCGTTCTTCATCTTCCAAATCATTGCTTTCACTCCAGGGTGTCCAGCCACTGCTAGATCATGGTTATCCTGGAGGTACTCGTGTTGGAGGGGAGGGGGAATGTAGAGGCGACTGTCGCGTCACTTGGTTTGATCGTTCTCCTCCTTTATTGTGTCAGTTTTGGTAAGAGTCTTGTCTTTCAGTGTCGATTCCTTTATTTTGCTGAATAGCTCTTGAGAAATCGTGTACACTCCTCTGTCCAATCGTCGTACATTGCTGGACGACGTTTTGTTGAGGTTGGAGGTTTGGGTGGAAGGGAGTGACGATGAAAGAGTATGGCTCTTTTCTTGAGGTTTTCGAGGTGTAAGTGGGGCTTCTCCTTTTCTTTCCTTTCCCTTCAGCTTATGCGTATCAGTAGAAGTCGGTTTAGGGGGAATTTTTGCCGGTTTTGAGGGTGTAAATGGGAGTTTCACCCCCCCCTCGAGCCACAATGAATCCAGTAGCACCGTAGTCATTGGGGAAGGGTTGGCAGAGTAGTCGGGGCAGCGGGAAAGGGAGTCCGGGATAGTCATTAGTTTACCCGGTTTGTGCGCTAGCTGAATAGGGAAGTCTTGAAGGAAAGCGGCCCATCGTGTCTGCCTTCGGCTGAGTTGTTGCGGTGACCGATAATAGGTGAGGTTTTGGTGATCGGTGTACACCGTAGTGGGGGCAACAGGGGAGATGAGGTAATGTCACCATTCTTCGAAGGCTCGCACGATGGCCAGGAGTTCCAGGTCATACACCTGATAATTTTGTTCTGCTCTGACCAGGCTTCTCGAGAGGTAGGCACAGGGGTGGAGCTCTCTGTCCTCAAATTGTTGGCAGAGGACAGCTCTGGTGCCGACGGCCGAGCCGTCAGTGAAGAGAGTAAAGGGTTTCGAGAAGTTGGGGAGTCGCAGAACTGGCTGGGAGCACAGCACTTGTTTAAGCTGCTCAAAAGCATCGGCTTGCTCCATGTCCCACTTGTAAGGGACGTTCTTCTTTGAGAGGCGATGAAGAGGTATGGCGATTTGAGAGAACGAGGGGATGAATTGTCGGTAGAAGTTGCAGAATCCTAAGAACTGGCGTAGTTCATGGAGATTGTTGGGGGTTTTCCAGTCTTTGATTGCTGCAAGCTTCGTTTTGGAAGGTTTGATCCGTCCTTGTTCGATCAAGAAGCCCAGGAATTCGACTTCTTCTGTCTCGAAGGTGCACTTCGAGATTTTCAGTCTCAGTTCCTCCTTTAGGGCGATCGCCAAGAATTCTTCGGTTCGCTGATAAAGTTCTTCCTTTGTCTTCGCGTGGATCATTACGTCATCCATAAAGATGACGAGCTTCTTCGAATACATCATGTCGGCAAACGTAGTCTCCATGTACCGCTGGAATGTCGGCGGAGAGTTACATTGCCCGAAGAACATGACTGTAGGTTTGAAAAGTCCTCGTGGGGTGATGAAGGCTCCTTTCCACTCATCACCCTCCTTTACCCGAATGTTGGTGAATCCCCAGCGAATATCGAATTTTGCAAAATATTTTGATTTGGCCAATTGGTCGAGGAGGGATTTAACATCCGGTAAAGGATAGGAATCCTTTATTGTATATTTGTTGAGTTCGCGGTAGTCTTGTACTAGCCACTTCTTTCCATCCTTCTTTCCGACGAAGAACACTGGAGAGGCTTGTGGAGATTTCGATTTCTTGATTTTTCCTGCATTCAGGTTTTCTTCCAAGAACTTGTCCAGTGCTTGTAGTTCTTCTCGCGAAAGGGGGTAGATGGGTGCTTTCTTTGGTTTGAAGTCATCCGTGAGTTTGATCTCGTGATCGAGGTACGGGCGACGAGGAGGTAATGGGGTGTCTTCTTCGGAGAAGACTTTTTGATATTTCTTGTAATGCGGCAGGAGTGCGACATCCTCTTTCTGGATGGTGGCTTCGAGTTGTGTGGATATGGAGGTTTTCCGGAGCGTTACAAGTTCTTCGTCTTCGTAGTCTTCTTCGTCTGATGACAGGTTCAACTCCCTGAGACAGTGGTCTCCGAACCTGATCATCTTTCTCTTCTTCCAGTTGAATATTGGGTTGTACTCAGCCAAAAAGGGCATCCCTAGCAGGACGTCTTCCCGAGATTTCAGCTCCATTTCAAAGGCGTGAATCTTCACCAGTTTGTGAAAGATTCGAGCGTGGAAAGTGCAAATGTGGGTCACTTTCTGTCTGCTTGGCCCTTCGAAGCTTCTTGCTGTCCAAGGGTGTTTGACTCGAGTTCGTTTTAGATTGTATTTTGATACAATCCTCGGGTGAATGACATTGACCTCTGTGCCACTGTCAATCACTGCCTTGATTTCTGCGTCTTCCCGGTCGACCAAATACATGGACCTGAACAGAGAGGAATTCGAAATGGTTTTCGATTGCTCAAAGTCCGTATCTACAGAAGTAGATTTAGCAGTCCAAATTGGTCGAGCCGAAGTGATAGAAAATTGTCCAACTCCACCCTGCGCAGCCACGGGGGAGTTTCTTAAAAATCCTTCTTGTTGTTCCAGATATTGTCGTCGGTGAGAGTATGGACTCCCACCATGTCTCTTTCTTCGTCTTTCTCCAGTTCTTCAAGAAGTTGCCTGATCTGTTGACAGCGATCCTGTCGATCAGGGCTTTTCTTCTCTTTTGGGCATTCCACCCTTCGATGACTGGCTTCGTTGCATCCCCAGCATGTGATTTCTCTGATCCACGATCGTGAGTTGCCTTTCTGGTTCCAGGACCTCTTAGGGGGTCCACCAGAGTTTTGTCGGCGGTCCACGTCCATCGCGTATGGATCTCTATCAGGTGCTCGGTGGGGTCTTGAATAATTTTGCCCCAGGATGCGTCGGTCTTCCTCAGTTTGTTGACCAGTGAACAGTCGAAGTTGGGAGAGCGCTGTTTGCGCTGCTGTGGCCGATTGGATCCATTCTGCCAGGGTTGTCGGGCAGGTATTGGTTTTGAGGATCCATTCGTTCAGCTCAGCCTTGAGGCCTCGTCCGTAAAAGACTCCTGCCTCGGGGCTCGTCTCCGAGAGCTTTGCTCTGTTCATTGCATTTAAGAAGTTGGTGGTGTATTCTTCCAAGGTTCTTGTTCCTTGTCGAATGGCAGAGAGTTTGAGTAGTGCCATTTGAGATACATCTCTGACCTTAAACATCTGGTCTAGTTTTGCTAGGAAACCAGCCCATGTGTCCACAATATGGATGGTGTCGAGCAGAAGGGATTTCTTGGCATAATTCTCGGCCCAGGCTTGCACCGAGCCCTTCATCATGAAGGAGAGAGTGAAGCCAATCTTCTGTTTGGCCATTCGGTAGATATGAGAGTTGATGCCCAGATAAGTTTTGATTGAAGTGAGCCAGGCATCGTACGTGGCATGATTGCCATCGTACTCTTGTGGACGATTCAGGCTTAGTTCCTTCGCAGACCCCTCTCTGGAGTAAGAGTCATGTCCCTTTCCTTTCTCCTCGGGACCTCCTCCAGAGCCTCTGGGGTCTCTTGGTTTGGTTGGGATGGTAAAGTCTGTAGTGGACGAATACTTCTCCCGGTACCATCTCACCAAGTCGGTGACAGGTACCTCGGTTTGTGATCCGAATGGATCTTCTGACATCTCGATGTTGTGGTCTTGTAAGGGTTGGGTTTCTTGAAATAAGTCGCCTCCGAGCGAAGAGTTCTCCTCTTCCTCTTTAGGCTGTTGGGGTGTGTTGAAGCGAGGGTCTTCTCCTGCAGGTGGGTTCGTTAACCCAAAGGCTGCAAAGACTCCTTTAGCTCCTTCGAGGAAAGATGGGGTCAGTGTGGACTCGAAGTCCTTGAGGGAAGGTTGCCGGTGAGTTAGGGATCCGGGGATGTGTGAAGGATCCAGCCTCGGGGCAACAGGGGATCTCTCTTCCGGGGGATAGGGATGGAAGCGAGATGAGGAGTGTTCTCTCTTGAGGGGTAGAGCAGATGTTCCGGAAGACGATGGTCGTTCCTTCTGCTTCTGTTCCTTTCTTGAGGGAACCAGGGGTCGGAATTTAGAAGAGGTTGTTGATCCTGTGGCAGAGGGTGGCCTCTGAGGATCGGGTGGCATGCCTTGATGAGAAGACACGTTGAGGGAATGTTAAGGTTTGGTTTGAACAAAGGCTGGGGTATTTCCCTCAGTGGTTCCTTGTGTTCGGGTTCTCTTTGAAGGGCTACAGGTTACTGTAGTGGGTCCCTTTCAAGGAGCGCTGAAGAGATAGAGAGTAGGCTATCACTTCAGGGGTGTTGGGGAACTCGAGACTTCGCTAGGGACGATTGTCAACCTAGGAAGACTTCGGTGCAAGCCGAAGTTCTCGAGGGGTTCATTTACTTCGGTAGAAGGAACTTTTAGCTTTTGTTATGCGCTGGATATCTCACCTGCCGATAGCGACAAGTGTTGGCGCTGAGGCTCTATAGGGGAGCAACAGCGCACTTGCGATATTCCAGGGTTAACCTCAGGGGCTTAATAGGTTTACCCCCTCTATGGCCAGGCAAGCAGTTCTGAGGAGTGGTTCGCGGAGAAATGCTATCCTGGTTGCAAGGTAGCTAAAAGTTGGGGTGTACAGGCGAGTCCCTATGAGTATATATACTACCTCGGACTGTTTGGCAGTCTTTGGGTGAGTTGCATAGAGGGCACGCTCGTGAGAACAAAGACGCGTCGAGTCAGAGATAGGGAACATAGCCTGCGTACCAACTATAGGTCCATTGGAAAGGGGAAGACGTGTCGAGGACACGTTAAATGAAATAGAGTCCAAAAAGGGGAAATGACTCAGCTCGGGAGAAGTAGAAGAGATAAGCACGAGTCACGTTGATCCGGGGGAGATCGACTGAGGGAGGGGAGGCCATATAAGGGATGGCATATAGTAAGTGTCTAAAGGGGAAAGCATAGAGTCGCATAAGTGTCACAGGATGCGTCGCATGTACAGCTTGAGAGAAAGAAAAGGGAAAGTCCGAAAAAGGAAAAGAAATAGTATTGGCATATCATGAGCAAAGGACTGTCAAATGCCAGCTTGATGCCATCCATGCTAGCAAATCTCTGTCCCCAGGAAGGAGGCAAGTCAAGCAAGTAGCTGGGCATGGCCAAGTGCCAACTGACAAGGCAAGTGAAATAAGTGACTGGTTGCTTGTCTGACAACACAATGCACCACCTAACCAGCTATTTTTTTTTAAATTTCCTAATGGGGAAATCCAAATGGAGGCATTACATCATGTATATATAGGTGTAACTGTGGGAACTTTTCCCTTTTGCTTCTTTCACTCTTACCACCCACCATCTCAGCCATGTCCACCACCTATGTCTGTTCCTCATGTAATGACACCTTTTCCAGCAAGGTTTCCCATGTCAGCCACTCCAAGAAGTGTTGTTCCCAGGCTACCATTTACCTTCCTCACACCAACCAAACCATAGTGGTGGAGAAGAATTTGGAGGGGAAGTTCATCTGTCATTGCACTAACAAGGGTTGTCCCAAACCCTTCAAGTTTGCTGACAATCTCAGGTCTCACATTGTAAAGGCTGGGTCTAGATGGAATGGACCTGGGATCAAGGTAAGTGGTGGGAAATCATTTCCTTATTTGGAAATATCACTGACACTTTATATGCAGGGTGATCCAACCTTGGAACAATTTGACTTGGTGAGTGGGCCTGTTCACTGGAGAAATAAGTGACTGGTCACTTATTTTCTGCCACCACACAGACACAAGAGGAAGGATTGGCTCTTGGTGCAGAGCTGGGGCATGCATCTGACACTGTGAGTAGCAAGCAGCATTGGCTACCAAAAAATAAGTGACCAGTTGCTTATTTCTGGCATTGCATAGCCCCATGACAAGGGAGGAGTGCAGGAACTTCACACTGTGAGTGTTCTCACTGATTGGAAATACAAATGTGACCAGTCACTTATTCTGGCCCCTTGGCAGTCCCATGATGAGGGATTGGTAGCTGGTACATGGGTGCATAGTTCATATACTGTGAGTACTGCCATTAGACCACAGAATCAAGTGACCAGTCACTAATCTGCCCATCACAGATGCCTGGAACAGGCATGGGAGCTGGTCCCAGTAGGGCAAGAATGGACTCAGTGAGTGCTTCACTGCCAGACAATTTTTCAAAAAAATTAAATTGACCAACAGACCCATCATGGCAAGGGATCAACACCTGGTGCAGGCAGAGGGGGGGTACACATATTTGGCACTGTGAGTAGTCTCCATTGACCAAAAAAATAAGTGACTGGTCACTTATTCTGCTCTGCCCATCACAGCTCCCTGGAGCAGCAGTGGGACCTAGTCCCAGCATGCAGGCTACAAGGGATATGGTGGGTACCTTCATTGGCATAAAATAGGCAACCAGTCACTCATTCTGCACAACCAATATTATAGGGACAAGAGAGTGAGAGTGATACAGATCAAGTGAGTGCCATACAGCTACATGGCAAGGGCATGATGCTGATTTCAGCAACTCCAGTCAGCTGGACACTTCACCAGATCATCAGTCAGTAGATGATAGTTTCTTTCTTTTTTTTTTTCCATGCAATGCTAACCATGACAACAGACATCAGAGGATGTGTCACCTTCAAATCTGATGCCCCCCCAAGATGAAATCATGTATTCACCTACACCTAAACCATGGACCACTCCAACAGTCACCCCCCAGGCAGCATCACCATCAATGTGGTCCAACATGGTGAGCATGAAATCATTCCAAAATAAGTGACTGGTTGCTTATTCTTCTTGCACTGGGGATGGGTATACATAGCATCCAGAAGATGATGTAAATATGGGCTCACCTATGTCTGAAAAGTCAGCCCCTGCTGCTTGGCAGTTACCACCACCATTACCATCACTCCTGGTGAGCTATATCACAAATGACATTGCTCACCTCAATGTCACTCACATTTCCACAGTCAGTGATTGAGTCTCAGCCAACAACATCTGCCAATCAGGCTGCTCAGCTGCCATCCACATCAACCAGTGCTGCCCCAGCCAAAGGATTACTCCATAATTCATATCTGGACTCATTGAACCTGGCAGTAAATGCAGAGTTTGACTTTCTGACTTGTCAGATTTGTCAAACAGCTCTGGGTGCAGATGATGTCAAACAACACCTGACTAAAATGCATGGAACACAGTCCAGATACAAGGATGATCTGTTCAAGCTGGCCATTTCAGCACTCAAGGTGGTTCTTCAACCCCCTCCCCATATCACTGGGCCTAGGTCAATAGTACATGGACTGAAAGTCCATGATGGCATGGCCTGTGGTCAATGTGTGTTCCTATCCAGGTCAGGGGAATGTCTATGAAAGCATCATGCACAGCAACATCCCAACATGCCAAAGCCCACTTCTTGGCAGCACTGCAAGGTACAACAGCTGGGACCAGGACCAGGACATGTACAATCATTTTGGGAGGTGGAGAGCATACAAGATGGGAGTGGACCTACCCTGCATCAGTCCCTGGTGGACTCTCTGCTCAAGGAACTGGAACCCACACTCCAAGTCATCCAAACACCACTGGATGGTCACATGGTCAGCCCTTGGCTGTTAACAACACAATGGCATGAGCACATGGCTGGCAAGGACATCAAAAAACTGTGTAGCTTGGTTGCCTTGCCCAAGAACAATGATGGGGACATTCCTGGACTGAGGGATGCTGTGGAAGCATACTATGAAGAAGCCCTCTCATTGCTAGACAGAACTGGGGAGCTGGTCTTGCAAAGGTTGAATTCTCCTGACCCCATGAAGAGGTAAGCACCCACTCAATCAAAAAAAAAAAAAAAAATAGGCAACTGGTCACTTATTTCCATCCCCACCCACCAGTGGCATTTCCAACACCCCCTTCCACAAGCACCTGCACAAGGCAACCATGAAACAGTATATCCTCCCAGTGGTGGCTCTCCTAGCCATGTTGATCAGACAAGAATATAGTACTAACCCCACTGAATGGTGTCTGGCCTTGATGATGCTCAGACAAGATGGGGCATTCAAAGAGCCACAGGAAGTCACCCCAGTGATAGCCAGGTTCCAGTACTGCATGTGCCTCACCTAATAATCTCCTCTCAGCCCCAGAGCCTCTGGGGCACCATAACATCTTTTTGGTGACATCACCACAATGTCTCTTGGTGACATCTCTGCATGGAAGTATGGGGATCCCCATGCACAGGTTGACATTCACCTTGCTCTATACCTGACTCAAGGACCAGCAGATGATGAATATGTCCATCTGTTCAACATCCATCACATGAAGCACATCTCTCTGAGAGCCCTGTGCCACCTACATGATAACCAATGGGCCATGTCAGCAATCACACTACTCTCAAAGAGGCACCAGTTGAGGCTTGACAATGAGGATCATGTCAATGTCATGGCCAATGCCAACTTGGTCCCCTGCCTTGCACTGCATTACCTCAATTATACTCTGTATGTCAGCTCTCATCATGGTCTTGATGCAGCACTCCCAAATGTCAACATCAATCACAACTGGACAGCCAAGCTGCAGCTATCCATGGAAAACCAGTTCTGGCTGGACAATGCCATCAACTCCCTCCCATTTGACCCAAAGGGTCATATGATGTATATTGGGACATGACTGGATGACCAAATGTGGATTGTGATGGTCCCCAATAAGTTTTTTGATTTACAGGATCCCAAGAACACTCATGAGAAGCTCCCAGTCCTTGCCCACAAGCATCCAGTGGTGGAACCCAAGCATACATGCATGATGGTGATGTTCATTGCCCATGTCCTTGCTGACATGTGATTGGAGGACATCCACTGCATCCATCCATATCCCAAGCCACTGACATGGGATACCATATGAGAATCAACTGAGATCCTGTGAGTACCATTTGAGATCTGGGCTTTCACATGGTTTCCCCCCCCCATCTACTTTCATCAGCATTGCCCCTTCATTGCACAATACATGACCCATGCATGTATGGTGTTGTGCATGTTGCCAGTTGCATCAAGTTGCACATTTTTTGCAACCCCTTCTTTTGCAGAATTTTGATGGTCTTGGCTTACAGATTTTATTTTTCAGTGGACACTTTGGACAAGGGAATTGCACCATCAACCTCAGGCTCCTACACACCATCTGCTGTGAGTGTGAGGGCATATTCTGAGGCAATGACTGAAATTCAAACCCAGCATAACTTTAATTCCCTCACACTCAGTGACAGCTGCCTGAAAACATTTGTAAACAGCATCAGCCACAGTGGTGCACCCATGCAGACTCTGAAAAATACATATAAAACCAAATTTAGGGTTACATTATTGTACACTGCCAGTTGGCCATGGTAAAGGATCCATACCATAAAGGAAGGTTATATGTAAGCCATATTGTTCCCACAGTACCTCAAATTATATATGGGCAACACTAGTGGTGTGAGCATCAACCTTTTCATAAATTATGTTTCATGTGCATAACATTAAACTAAGGAAGTCAGGGACCAGCACCTTGCATCACTATGGATTGTATATATATGGGCAACACTGGTGTGACATATGAATGGTATAGTGACATGAGTGGGAAAAGAATCAGTCAAAAAATATGGAAGGTGGTGTAGGGAGGGAAGTCTCCCTACTAGGTATTTTATTTTATTTCACTGTTTTTACTTTACAGATCTGTTCTGTTCTTATTTCCTTATCTTTTTACTTAGTGTTTGGACGCGTTGTTGGCTTATGTAAGCCAACAACTACTTACAGTACACAGTACTTACTTGGAAAAAAAAGGAAAGAGCCACATTACCAGAGATGAGAAGCTGGAAATAAAGATGCAGTGCCTTGGGAGAATATTTCTCCATCCTCAGTCACTCCTTAGATGTTATCTCAGCTATTGTTAGGACTTTTAGGGCACATTTTTGTTGTTTCCACCACACTCTTTGACCTCTACCAGGCATCTCTAGCCTCCTGGGTTGAACTAGGACCCCCATCCAACAGGAGACTGCTCTAGCCTCCTCCCACTGTCCTTTACCATCAATCTTTACAGTGGTATGATTCAAACACAAGCACCCAACAATAACTAACAAAGATTTAACCATTAAACCACAAGGCCAACCAGAGGTTTCTCAATGTGTATAAATATATAGAGATATATAGAGTATGCACTGGACATGGAATTTTTTGCCTTTGGTAGTACACTCAACCCACTCTTACATGTCTTGTATTCCTTGTGATTCATTCTTGTTGTCCTACAAAGTAACCATATGGAGTATGTGGTGCAAGGGGCTAGGGCATACTCTATATAATTAAACACATTGAGAAACCTTTGGTTGGCCTTGTGGTCTAATGGTTAAATCCTTGTTAGTTATTGTTGGGTGCTCATGTTTGAATCATACCACCTTCTATATTTTTTGACTGATTCTTTTCCCACTCACATCACTATACCATTCATATGTTACACCAGTGTTGCCTGTATATATACAATCCATAGTGATGCAAGGCACTGGTCCCTGACTTCCTTAGTTTAATGTTATGCACATGAAACATAATTTATGAAAAGGTTGATGCTCACACCATTAGTGTTGCCCATATATAATTTGAGGTACTGTGGGAACAATATGGCTTACATATAACCTTCCTTTATGGTATGGATCCTTTACCATGGCCAACTGGCAGTGTACAATAATGTAACCCTAAATTTGGTTTTATGTGTATTTTTTCAGAGTCTGCATGGGTGCACCACTGTGGCTGATGCTGTTTACAAATGTTTTTGGGCAGCCATCACTGTGAGTGTGAGGGATTTAAAGTTATGCTGGGTTTGAATTTTGGTCATTGCCTCAGAATATGCCCTCACACTCACAGCAGATGGTGTGTAGGAGCCTGCATCAACCTCTGCTTGACTGACCTCTGGCACTTACATCAGGGGTTCTTAAATTGTTGGCATCCATGGGTCACTGCTGCTCCACAATCTTGGAAGGTGGATGGTTTTGTTATGCAGAATGCTCCAGTTGGCATCACACTCCAGTATGGTCAAAACCAACCACTCCTGCTAGGGTGAAATGTGGACCTCAAGCACCACAACTGGGACCATGATCAAAAGTATGCTCACCTATGTCAAGTGTTGTTCTCTTTGGCCACACATATTAGGTATGTATAATCATTATCATTTTATTCCCTTTCACATGTGGTCCAATGGAGATACAGATGCTGTGCACCTCACTGACTACAGCTATCTCAATGTTAATGGATGGAGTGCAATCAATCACACACTCATTCTATCTGTTTTTGTAAACACAGTTAGGGTGAAACTAGGGTATCTGTCCTCTGCTAGTCCATTTGCACAAAGTTGGTGGTAGTATCATTTGCACAGAATGACTATGGTAGGAAAGTTTAATAGATATATATATAGAAAGTGGCATCTAATGATAGACTCTATATGTTTTTATAGATGTGATAAGGGTGGAACTAGCATGATAGTATGGTGTCTGGCCACTGATAGTCCATCTGCACAAATATGGTGACAGTATGATTTGTGCAAAATGACTATGATAAGAAATTTTAATATATATATAGAAAGTAGTATTCTATATGTTTTTGTAGACATGATAAGGGTGGAACTAGGGTGATAGTATGGTGTCTGACCACTGATGGTCCATCTGTGCAAATATGATGACAGTGTGATTTGTGCAAAATGACTATGATCAGAAAATGTAATAGGTATATAAGTAGAAAGTGGTATCTAAAGATAGATTGGTATTGTATTTTGCAAATTGTAGATCAAATGTGATGCCATACATCCCATAACAGTAATGACAATGATGTTCACATATATATACCCAGGTACTATGACAGAGGAAGGGTGAGATCTGCACAAATCAATGATACACATGACATGTGAAAACACCAATATATCACAATGAATGGAGGACATATTCATGTGGAATATACAATATTGAGAAACTAACTAGATATGCAAATATATAGATGAGTTGAAATGGACCAAACAAATGGTACCATTGGAGAGTGATAATCAGCAAATGTGCAGCAATATCCAATTGCACTTGACAATAAGATTTGATATAGATAAGGAAAACAGAATACATGAGAATGTTCTGACCATGATATAGAGAAGTGTGATGGATGTGACTTATCACAACACCATATACATCAGCAAACACCCAAGTCATTGTACTGTGTACTGTGCTGTACAGCTTCTGACAGCCAACTATGGATAGGACCCCTTTTGTGCAGTACTACCACAGCCCTGTACAGTTGCATACCAGTACCATACACTACCATTGTGGAATACTACATCTTCAAAATGTTGCCACTGTACAAGCCAATACAGCCCCTACACTCTGTATCCAGCTTACAGTGATGGATGTGCACTTTGGATGTGCCCCTATCCTTCCTGGTCATGACCTGTGGCTGTGCACATCACCCAGAGTGTTGCTTAGTCAGTAAGGGCAAGGTGGTGGAAAAATGAGAAGCAAACAATGACAAACAAAGATAGTATACATGTATACTAAATGAGTGACAGTGACATATGAGTGACAGCAAAACACAAGACAAAGAGACAAGTGTGAAAGACCTGGGACAAAGACCAGTCAAAAAAACAAGCAGTAGATAGACAAGTAGTGACCCCCCAGCAAAAAAAGCAGAGACAAACAGTGAGTGACTGGGAACAACAACAACAGAGAAACAGAGTTTGACCCCCCCTCCAACACACAGTAAGAAGAAAATGACCCCCCCCACTGCAGACACTGAGTGAAGAGTGACACCCCCCCCACAAGCATAGACATAGTAAGCAGTGACACAGTGACAGAGACAGAGACAGCAAAGACAGTAACCTCCCACAGACACAAACAGAGTAAGCAGTGAGAGTGACAATTCCACATACACAGTAACAGAGACAAACACAAGGGTGACCTCCCAGACAACAAAAAGAGGCAGAGTGTGAGAGTAACCCCCCAAAAAAACAGTGACAACACACCCACATACCCAGAAACAGAGACAGAGACAGACATAGCAAAGACAGAGTAAACCCCCCCACACACAGTGAAAGGCATAGGCACAGACACCCCCAAGAAAAAAAAGAGGCAGAGAGAGACCCCCCAGGGACAGTGACAAAGACAGACCCAGGCACAGAGTCAACAGTAGTATGACCCCCCCAGACACAGTGACAGACACAGTGACAAAAAAAAAGAGGCAGAGAATGACCATGACAGACAGAGTGACAAGTGACAACCCCCCACACAGACACAGACACAGCATCATCATAAGGAGGGTAGCAAGGAGTTTTGTAGTGTTGGCAATTTGCAAGTTGGAATTTGCAGAACTGTTTTGTAAGGTGTAGTGCACACAACTCATTGATGAGTTATGCAGACAGTGACCCCCTCCCACAGAGCCACAGAGTGACCCCCCCACTCACACCTAACACTCCCCTGGGGAATTATAATTACAAACTGCTGACCATTTTTTGTCAGAAATAATGCTGGGGATGGTTAGATAGACCCATTGGGAGGCCACATGTAGATTTTTAAAGAAAACAGCAGTCAGAATAAATTTCTGTGGGGAGTAGGAGGTTGGGGAAGCTGGGGAACACTATCTCATTGGGAAAAGATCTAGAAGCTTTGAAACCACTTGCATCATGTTCAGGAATGTTCATAACCCCTGGGACAGCTCATCTACAAATGCTACAGTGCTAGCCTCATTTTATTGAGCACTGTACTCCCAGGTATAGGGAGCAGGGTGACCATGTCAATGAAATAAAATATAGCATGATCTCCCATGGCTGTCCTGGGTTCCTATGGTGCATTGGACATTGGGGAGACTCGATAGGAACCACCAAACAACTATCTTGACCTGTTACACCTTCATGGCAAGGTGGCTGAGGCCAAGGAGGCCATGTTTGTCCATGTTCAAACTCCCAAAATTGCCATAAAAACACATCCAAACATGAGTATTGGATGGATGAACTCCATCAAACATGCTTTGGAAAGGATTTGGAAACTTTTCTACTTTACAAGGTTGGGGGGCAGGGGGATGACCAGGTGGAGGTAGGACATCTTATTGGAAACAAATGTCACACCTCTGCAATCATTCCCATTACATTCATGGAGCATTAGGACACTGGGGATTACACTAGCACCCATGGTACAGTGCCCACCTGATTTTATTGAGCACTGAACAATGGAGTACCTCTGGAGTGCTTGCCAACAGCCAATCAGATTCAAATGGTAGGCTGAAGGCCTAGTGTGGAAGCAGCCCTGCAGTGCACCATATGGTGCAATGACTGTGCCATGCCTAAACCAGCCCATCAACCCAAAAGGAAGTTGGCCCCTGTGAGATACAAGAGAGGGAGTCACCTGACTAAGAGGTGGCAATCATGTGGTACTGCTAACAGATGCTGATGGGTTCTGAACAGCAAATGAGGCAGAAGCATGCCAGACAAGTGCTAGAGCAAGTGGACAGGGGTGGAGCAGAGTGGAGAGGGGCCAGTGACGTGGGGGAAGGTCCATAAGTGTCTGTGATGATGGCAGGACAGGCTAGAATGGAGGCACAGGCATGACAAATTGTGTGGCCTACTGGTTCATACACATCCCCCTGGGGCTCCAGCTCCATGATCTCTGGGAGCATTGGAGACCATCAGAGGTAGGCCTGGCACTTGCTTACATAAACACATGCCATCAAAGATCATGTGGTACCTGAGAATATGTACATAAGAAAGCATGTGCAGAAGCTACATATCACCACAAGCATTTCACAATTTTTCTTGAGAAAAAATGCTGAAAAAAAAGAAGAAAGAGATACTCTTTTTTGACACATTTTTTCAAAGAGAAAAGGCAATAATAATGCTGTGTTTTCTTTGCATGATTTACTAAAAAACATTAGTTGATGCTAATACCCATTAGTGTAGAACCTAATCACTGGATGCATTATCCAATACTTGAGCCACAGACAGTAAAAGAACATGAAAGAAAGAGATACTATGTTTAAGAAAATTAAATGTTTTTACCATGTTCTCTTTGTGTTTTGAAACATGGTATCTGCTTTTTCAATGTTTTATTTACTAAACATTGGTTTTTGCCCCCAGTGTAATGGGCATTACCATTAATTCATATTTTTTGGCAGAAAAGACAAAGAAATTATTACATTATATTCACCTTCTTTCTTTGAAAACAGCTAAAATAAAAGAGTATCTCTTTCTTCAATTTTTTCAGCATATTTTGGGAGGAAAAATTGTGAAATGCTTGCAGTGTATGACATACTGTACTGTAAATGTTAACAGAAAGATCCCATCACTGATCTGTGACTAGAATCTGATTAGATGCCATTGTCCCCCACCCCACTGGTCAACATGTCACTCACTACAGGTAGGTTGTCATCATAAACATCCCAGGCTGTGATGTCAAGCTGGTTCTAATGCTTTTGACCATGTCATGCTTGTGAGAAGATGCAATCAACTGATTGACCCAAAAGCATACCAAAAACAGACATCAACATGGGGGGAAGGTGATCTGATCATCATCATGTGACCAGAGAGAGATCCAGGAGGGGACCCCCAACCAAATTGGGAAGAACCAGAGGTGTCTGGTGCCAAGAGGAGATTATTAGGCTGGGAAGGCTGTACTTGGTGAGGATGGTGGACAAGTCTTTGGAGTCAAAGAGTCAATTGTAGCTGACAAAGACATGGTTTCAATAGAGGTCTGCCACCTCTGGCTTGTCTGGGAAGCATGCTCTGGCTGCCACCTCTGCAAAGGGTCTTGCCAAGGCCAGGTCTTGGACTAGGATGTCACTGGTGATGCCATCCAGGGCATGGGGGATCAGCTTGTCTTTCCCTGTCAGTGTGCTTGTCTTGAGATATTGACAGAGCAGGGAGATGTGCTTGCCCAACACTGCCAGGTTTCTAGTGGGCTGTGTCTGTGTATTGCAATAAGTCATGGCAGTCAGTTCTGTACCATGACATGGGGCACCACTGAGCATCCATGCTCAAAACAGAAGTAAGCTCTGAAGCTCTGCATAGCTTTTCAGCCATGCTTGCAGTGTACTCCTGTTCCAAATGATGGTTCCCTCCCTTATCATGGCAAAGTGGGCAAAGGTGGCCTCATCTTGGAGAAACTTCTTCACCAGTTGATCCTGATGAGTGAGTTGAGGGTTTCTGGCATCTGAAAGGAAGGAGTAGCCCACATCCTTGTTGATCAGGTCATCAGCAATCTTGTCATACTCCACTCTGATGTCATGGCCCATCAAGATGCCCTCCTCCCAGATCTGGACCAGCTTTGCCTCCATCTCTTTAAAGACCTTGCAGAGGTCAGCAAAGTGGATCTCATCTCCCCTGTAAAGCATGCTCTTCCATGTCTTGGTGTCAGTCCACCAGACATCTGGGAGGCTCATGGTGTCATAGGCCAGGGAGCTTGCTTGGTGTTGAAGGGACCATAGTTGGGAGAATGTGTACCATGTCTTCTCCACAAAGAAGTTTTCCAGAGCCAGGCAATGTTCCAGCTCATTGCTCTGAGGGTCTGCCTGTATGTGATGGTGGATCTCTTGCAAGAAGGTGAGGCACATGCAGTACTCAAACTTGGCTATGATGCCTGTGACATCATGTGGCTCTTTGAAGGACCCATCTTGTCTGAGTGTCAGTAGGGCTAGACACCTTTCAGTGGGATCTACAATTTCCCTGTCCTCTTGAGGTGTCCATGCTATGGTCCACACCTCAAACAACCCCTCATGTATCAGAGGCAATGCATCCCTGCCTTCTGAGCCATTGATGCAAAGCACTGCCAGTAGGTCCATGAGCTTGTTGTTGGACCCAGAGAATGGCCTTCCAGTATACTCCTGTCTGATCAACATGGCCAGCAGAGCCACCACTGGGAGGATATACTTTTTCATGGTTGACTTGTACAGGTGCTTGTGGAAGGGAGTGTTGGAAATGCCACTGGATGGAAATAAGTGACCAGTTGCCTATTTTTTTTTGGATTGAGCAGGTGCTTATTTCTTGATGGGGTCAGGAGAATTTAATCTTTGTAAGACCAGCTCCCCTGTCCTGTCTAGCAGAGGGATGGCCTCTTCATAGTATGCCTCAACTACATCCTTCAGTCCAGGAATGTCCCCATCATCACTCTTGGGCAAGGCCACCAAGCTACACAGTTGTTTGATGTCCATGCCAGCCACCTGCTCATGCCATCATGTTGTCAACAACCAAGGACTGACCATGTGACCATCCAGTGGAGTTTGGATGACTTGGAGTGTGGGTTCCAGTTCCTTGAGCAAAGAATCCACCAGGGACTGGTGCAATGTAGGTTGACTGTTAGCTTCCACATTTTGCACCTCCCAAAATGTTTGTACATCTCCTGCCCCCTTCCTCAGTTGCTGTATCTTGCAGGGACACCAAGCAGGAGGCCTTGGAATGGTAGGGTGGTATTTTGAATGATGCTTTCACAGCCATTCCCCTGACCTTGATACAAACATACATTGACTGCATGCCATTCCATCATGGACTTTCAGTCCATGCACTATTGTCCTAGGCCCAGGAATGTGGGAAGGGAGTTCTTTAGCCACTCTAAGTGCTGAGATGGCCAGGTTGAACTGATGATCATGGTATCTGGACTGTGTTCCATGCAATTTTGTTAGGTGGTGTTTAACTTCACCTGGAGCCAGAGCTACCTGACAGATCTGACAAGTCAGGAAGTGAAACTCTGCATTCACTGCCAGGTTAAGTGAGTCCAGGTAGGTGTGGTGGAGCAATCCATTGGTATGGCTGGCAGGGGTGGTACCAGTGGTGGATGTTGATGGCAATTGGCTGGCCTGAGTGGTAGATGTAGAGTGAGATTGCATCACTGACTGTAGGAATGTGAGTCACATAGTTGTGAGCAATGTGATGGTGGCAGTGACTCACCAGGAGTGATGGTAATGGTGGTGGCAATTGCTGAGTAGCAGGGGCTGACTTGTCAGACATGGGTGAGCCCATGTTTACATCATCTTGTGTAAGCTATTTGATTCCCCATTGCAAGAAATAAGTGACCAGTTGCTTATTTTGGGGGTGATTTCATGCTCACCATGTTGGACCATGCTGATGGTGATGCTCCCTGGGGGTGACTGTTGGAGTGGTCCATGGTTTAGTTGCTGTGGGTGAGCACATGATTTCATCTTGAGGGGGCATTGGACCTGAAGGTGTAGCTTCTTTTGATGTCTGTTGTCATGGTTAGTGCTGCCACATTGGCAAAGATATGCACCATCTACTGACTGATGTTGCAATGGAGTGCTCTGATGACTGGTGATATTGGAGTCAGCATTGTGGTCTTGCCATGGGGTACCGTTTAGGGTGCTCACTTGATCTATATCACTGTCACTCTCCTGTGCCTGTAACATTGTTTGTGCAAAATAAGTGACCAGTCACCTATTTTTTTTTATGCCAGTGAAGCCCTCACCAAATCCATGCTGGCCCTGCTGGAACTTGGTTCCACTTCTTCTCCAGGGATCTGTGATGGGCAGATTAAGCAACCAGTTGCTTATTTTTCTGGTTGAATAGCACTACTCACAGTGTGAAATGCATGCACCCCTCTGCTTCTACCTGGTGCCAATCCCTTGTCATGGGTCTGTGCAATGCCAGAAATAAGTGACTGGTGTAGGGAGAATATCCTCCCTACTAGGATATTTCTTTTATTTCACTGTTTTTACTTACTGACTTGTTTTCTCTTCTTTCTTTTGTTTTTTTTTTTTTTTTACTTTGTATTTGCATGCATTTGGCTTATGTAAGACCACATGACCACTTCGAGGGCACTGTACATACTTAGAAGAATAATGGACACATTATAGAGATGAAACAGACTGAATTCTGAGCCTGAGGGCTCAGAATGTTATTTCTCCATTCCTGATGTGCTATACATGTGTTCCTGAGTCTCTCTTGGGTTTTAGGGTGCATTTTCAGTCTTTTCACACCACTCTTTGACTCCCTACCAGGCAACTCTAGCTCCCTGGGTCAAACTAGGACCCCCCTTCCAACTGGAGTCTATTCTAGACTCCTCCCACACTCCTTTGCCATCAATCTTTACACTGGTCACTTATTTTCCATCAGTGAGGCACTCACCAAGTCCATTTTGGCCCTGCTAGGACCAGCTGCCATTGCTGTTCCAGGTCCCTGTGATGGGCAGAATAAGTGACCAGTCACTTATTTCTCCAGTGAATAGGCACTCACCAAGTCAAATTGTTCCAAGGTTGGATCACCCTGCACATAAAGTGTCAGTAATATTGCCAAATAAGGAAATGATTTCCCACCACTTACCTTGATCCCAGGTCCATTCCATCTAGACCCAGCCTTTACAATGTGAGACCTGAGGTTGTCAGCAAACTTGAAGGGTTTGGGACAACCCTTGTTAGTGCAATGACAGATGAACTTCCCCTCCAAATTCTTCTCCACCACTATGGTTTGGTTGGTGTGAGGAAGGTGAATGGTAGCCTGGGAACAACACTTCTTGGAGTGGCTGACATAGGAAACCTTGCTGGAAAATGTGTCATTGCATGAGGAACAGACATAGGTGGTGGACATGGCTGGGATGGTGGTGGTAAGAGTGAAAGAAGCAAAAAGGAAAAGTTCCCACAGTTACACCTATATATACATGATGTAATACCTCCATTTGGATTTCCCCATTAGGAAAATTTATTATTTTATTTTTAACTGGATAGGTGGTGCATTGTGTTGTCAGACAAGTGACCAGTCACTTATTTCACTTGCCTTGTCAGTTGGCACTTGGCCATGCCCAGCTGCTTGTTTGACTTGCCTACTTCCTGGGGAGAGATATTTGCTAGTATGGATGGCATCAAGCTAGTATTTGACAGTCCTTTGCTCATGCCTCACAAATAGGCAACCACCCACTTATTTTCCAGAATGGCAAGCAGGGTCACTTGATGGCAAAGACAACACAGGTAGCCTGTCACTGGTCACCTGAGCATACCACCTTGCTCATGGGTTAGAATAAGCAACCAGTGGCCTAATAATCTCCTCTTGGCCCCAGAGCCTCTGGGGCACTGTGACATCTTTTGGTGATGTCTCTGTGATGTCTTTTGGTGATGTCTTTTGGTGACATCTCTGCAACATCTTTTGGCAATGTCTTTTGGTGATGTCTCTGTGACATCTTTTGGTGACATCTCTGCGATGTCTTTTGGTGATGTCTTTTGGTGATGTCTCTGCAATGTCTTTTGGTGATGTCTTTTGGTGATGTCTTTTGGTGATATCTCTGCAATGTCTTTTGGTGACATCTTTTGGTGACATCTTTTGGTGATGTCTTTTGGTGACATCTTTTGGTGACATCTCTGCAACAGTACACAAATCTCACTATGTGGGATTTGCTCACAACCATAATAGCCAATGTCACACAAATCAGACATGGTGTGATTTGTGTGAATCATGTGAACCCATGCAAATCAGACATGGTGTGATTTGCATGGATCATGTGATCCAATCCCACACAAATCAGACATATCACAATTTGCATGGATCATGTGATCCAATCTCATGCAAATCAGACATGGCATGATTTGTGTGAATGATGTGATCCAATCTCACACAAATCACAAAATATGATAAATGCACAGAAACATGGGTTCAACAGCTACTCACACCCCCCCTGGACCCTAACTAGGTTGATAAAAATCACTTGTAATTTACAGTGTTTCTAAGAGTCAACAACTTGATGACCTACCTCTCCATGAACATTTTGGTCTCCTGGCACCATCAAGAGTTTTTTTGCTGAGAACATCTCAAAATAAATGTTTTGGAAACCCTGAAAAAAATATCTGCTCACACATGCAATTGTCCATGATAACTTTGACAATAGCTGCACATAATCCTTCCATATCACCATCATAAGCATCAAAAACTGCCTTGACAGCTTTTGAAATAGTGGTCTGTGTATTGGAGATTTTGTATTCCTCCACAGACAATGACAAAACTTTTTTCCATGCATTTTTCGCATGCTGCATTAAAAAATAAGAATGCTCAGCAACAAGTAAGCATCCTAAAAGAATAAGCAAGTCATATGCAGACAATGAAAAACTCCTACCAATGGCATGTTCAGCTATTGATTGAACAGTTGGGAACTTCCCCAACAAAATGACATCTTGGGGTAGGGGTGGCATTGGGATGCCAGGATCCACTTTAAAGGTTGACTATGATTAAATATGTTGGCCTTGGATTACAAAGATAGCAATCCAACACTTACAAGCTAAAGATGGTAATGGAAGGCATATAAAAACAGTATGGTCACAGCATGAGTGAATAATATGTTCAGCCAGTGATGGTGAATGTGGGAGGCCCACCTCCTGTCAGAGAACAGGCCCCAATGACACAATGCACAATATAAATCAGACAGTACTCCAAAAACTCAGGTGCTTACTCACATCCAGCTATATGAGGGGTTGTAGGAAAGCCATCAAGATCAGCAGGAATCCAGTGCAACATACCTGAGTGACTTACAACCTATGAGTAAAATCAAGCAAGCAGGAGGGAAGAGAACATAATCAGAAAATATTCACTGCTTCTCTAAATGCACTTACATCCTGACATTCCACCAAAATCAACAGACAGAGTGCAGGTGAGGGCATTCAGCACAGATCCAGCTCTAAACATGCCATCAAATCACTCACTCGCTGTCATGACCACCACCAACATGAAGAGTGCAGGTGTGGGCATTCAGCACAGATCCAGCTCTAAACATGCCATCAAATCACTCACATACTGTCATGACCACCACCAACATGAAGAGTGCAGGTGAGGGCATTCAGCACAGATCCAGCTCTAAACATGCCATCAAATCACTCACATACTGTCATGACCAACACCAACATGAAGAGTGCAGGTGAGGGCATTCAGCACAGATCCAGCTCTAAACATGCCATCAAATCACTCACTTCCTGTCATGACCACCACCAACATGAAGAGTGCAGGTGAGGGCATTCAGCACAGATCCAGCTCTAAACATGCCATCAAATCACTCACTCGCTGTCATGACCACCACCAACATGAAGAGTGCAGGTGAGGGCATTCAGCACAGATCCAGCTCTAAACATGCCATCAAATCACTCACTTCCTGTCATGACCACCACCAACATGAAGAGTGCAGGTGAGGGCATTCAGCACAGATCCAGCTCTAAACATGCCATCAAATCACTCACTTCCTGTCATGACCACCACCAACATGAAGAGTGCAGGTGAGGGCATTCAGCACAGATTCAGCTCTAAACATGCCATCAAATCACTCACTTCCTGTCATGACCACCACCAACATGAAGAGTGCAGGTGAGGGCATTCAGCACAGATCCAGCTCTAAACATGCCATCAAATCACTCACTTCCTGTCATGACCACCACCAACATGAAGAGTGCAGGTGAGGGCATTCAGCACAGATCCAGCTCTAAACATGCCATCAAATCACTCACTTCCTGTCATGACCACCACCAACATGAAGAGTGCAGGTGAGGGCATTCAGCACAGATTCAGCTCTAAACATGCCATCAAATCACTCACTTCCTGTCATGACCACCACCAACATGAAGAGTGCAGGTGAGGGCATTCAGCACAGATCCAGCTCTAAACATGCCATCAAATCACTCACTTCCTGTCATGACCACCACCAACATGAAGAGTGCAGGTGAGGGCATTCAGCACAGATCCAGCTCTAAACATGCCATCAAATTGCTCACAAGCTGTCATGACCACCACCAACATGAAGAGTGCAGGTGAGGGCATTCAGCACAGATCCAGCTCTAAACATGCCATCAAATCACTCACATACTGTCATGACCACCACCAACATGAAGAGTGCAGGTGAGGGCATTCAGCACAGATCCAGCTCTAAACATGCCATCAAATCACTCACATACTGTCATGACCACCACCAACATGAAGAGTGCAGGTGAGGGCATTCAGCACAGATCCAGCTCTAAACATGCCATCAAATCACTCACAAGCTGTCATGACCACCACCAACATGAAGAGTGCAGGTGAGGGCATTCAGCACAGATCCAGCTCTAAACATGCCATCAAATCACTCACTCGCTGTCATGACCACCACCAACATGAAGAGTGCAGGTGAGGGCATTCAGCACAGATCCAGCTCTAAACATGCCATCAAATCACTCACTCCCTGTCATGACCACCACCAACATGAAGAGTGCAGGTGAGGGCATTCAGCACAGATCCAGCTCTAAACATGCCATCAAATCACTCACATACTGTCATGACCACCACCAACATGAAGAGTGCAGGTGAGGGCATTCAGCACAGATCCAGCTCTAAACATGCCATCAAATCACTCACAAGCTGTCATGACCACCACCAACATGAAGAGTGCAGGTGAGGGCATTCAGCACAGATCCAGCTCTAAACATGCCATCAAATCACTCACATACTGTCATGACCACCACCAACATGAAGAGTGCAGGTGAGGGCATTCAGCACAGATACAGCTCTAAACATGCCATCAAATCACTCACTTCCTGTCATGACCACCACCAACATGAAGAGTGCAGGTGAGGGCATTCAGCACAGATCCAGCTCTAAACATGCCATCAAATCACTCACTCGCTGTCATGACCACCACCAACATGAAGAGTGCAGGTGAGGGCATTCAGCACAGATCCAGCTCTAAACATGCCATCAAATCACTCACTTCCTGTCATGACCACCACCAACATGAAGAGTGCAGGTGAGGGCATTCAGCACAGATCCAGCTCTAAACATGCCATCAAATCACTCACTCGCTGTCATGACCACCACCAACATGAAGAGTGCAGGTGAGGGCATTCAGCACAGATCCAGCTCTAAACATGCCATCAAATCACTCACAAGCTGTCATGACCACCACCAACATGAAGAATGCAGGTGAGGGCATTCAGCACAGATCCAGCTCTAAACATGCCATCAAATCACTCACTCGCTGTCATGACCACCACCAACATGAAGAGTGCAGGTGAGGGCATTCAGCACAGATCCAGCTCTAAACATGCCATCAAATCACTCACTCGCTGTCATGACCACCACCAACATGAAGAGTGCAGGTGAGGGCATTCAGCACAGATCCAGCTCTAAACATGCCATCAAATCACTCACTCGCTGTCATGACCACCACCAACATGAAGAGTGCAGGTGAGGGCATTCAGCACAGATCCAGCTCTAAACATGCCATCAAATCACTCACTTCCTGTCATGACCACCACCAACATGAAGAGTGCAGGTGAGGGCATTCAGCACAGATCCAGCTCTAAACATGCCATCAAATCACTCACATACTGTCATCACCACCATGCAGATGGTAGGTGAGCCCAGTCAACAGAAGCAACATGGCATAAAACTACTCACACCCTGTTGATATAAAATATTGGCCCCATATTGCAGTAGTATTTAGTTATTCACCTGACAATTTGGAAACCAGCTCAACAAATTCCCTTCAAAGTTTTTCACATCCACCTGAGGCCTCTCCTTAAAGCCCAACTTCATGTAGTGCCTCAATGTCCTTTAGGACATCAGTATCTGTTCCACCATGCAGTTGCTCACTTACTTGTGCACAGCATACTTGACACATATCCCAATACTTGACTGCTGTGTTGATATAAGCAACCTTTGTAAACCCTCCTCATTCAGCACATTTGCTGTGCACTCCATCAAAGAAGTGCAATCTGCATCCTCTTGATGCATCCCTGACAATCAGTAGCTCTTAGTAATGTTTTCTTCAAGTGAGGAAATACCCACTCTGAAGTGATACATATCCCTTGGGTGGAAACTTGCGCTTATCAAGCTCATGCTTTACATGTCCAAGGCATTTGTCCCTCAATTCTCCTTCCTTCTTTGCCACCACTATTTCTGGCACTTCCTTTATTTCGAAGCCTTCATCTTCAAGCTCTTGAATTGCCTCAACATTCATGGCATCACCCTTCGTCACCAACACTATCACTGGAACTAAGCAGGCCATCGGTTATACATGACAACCATCTCTAAGCAATAGCATTCACCATGTCGGGTATCACACTCATTGAAGAATTTCTGCTCCGCAGCAGTTACTGTCCTGTGGCTGTCGGTCACGGGGATGCAAAACCTAGATTAATCCGTTGCTTTAGCCTGCATTCACTCACGATGTAATCCTTACCAGATAGCATGGATGCGCTCGTTCACTCTTGTAGTGACAGCACGTTCAGTCACGAAGTTCCTCATCTGGTCGAACTCCTGTGCGGAGCCCACTTCAAACCCGCAGGAGTCGTGGAATACGAAGCCTGGGTTGCTCCGAAACACAAGCTCATGCTGGATATCATGATAACCACGCTGGATGCACTCGGCTTCAACACGAATTTCCAGGCATCACAAACATAGAAGCGTACTTTCGAAGTGCCCTGCACGATGTCCCTCTCGATCTAAAAGTCGTCAGACGGCTATCAGTGACTCTACAGGTCCATACCTTGTTTCCCTTCCCGTCAAAAATCGCTGGCTCATCCGTAGAGTTGCAGACCCTTTGCAAGATGGTGGTTTTACCCGCATTCGCTCTTCCCATGACCAAAATCCGGAAGCGCTTTATCTTCTTCAGGTATTCATTCGCCATCTTAGAATCGAGGCGATAAGCGGATCCGGATGACGTTGTTGCTGTGACTCGACGTCATACAGCATGGAATTACAAAATGCGACAGTACTTACCTTGGGGGTTGGCTTCGACCTGAGCTGGAACCGGACTCGCTGCATCGCCAGACAGATTGCTAGGTGCTGTATCCCCACATCAAGAGCTCATCCATCGGAGGCTAGAAAGAATCATACCTGCACCCGTAGCTTCTGTTGCAACAGGAACTAAATCACTTGCGTCGCGTTGGCTGATGCGATGAGAATCCCTGCCACTTGCTGGCGAGAGCGACTCGAACCACTTTTTGATACGACGACCAGGAGCCATGCGGAAGTATGCTATGATTCTTTATCCTTCACGGTACAGCCTGCTTAAGGCAAGTGGAAGATCAGTGTGAAGCCCGTCGCCAGAGTGGTACTCACGACGACTCGCAGCTTGATCGATATCAAAGGATGTCTATCTCCCTATTTCCCACGAACCCGAGTTGCGACGACCCATAAAGGCAAGGGACCGAGTGGAGGCGCGCGCCTAGGGGGTTCCCACGGGCGAAGCCCGTTAATATATAAGAATATAAGACTAGGGGGGTTCCCACGGGCCACGCCCGCTAATATATAAGATAAGACGAGCGTCGAGCTGGTAAGATAGGAACGTGAATAGATTAGCTGAACATGCTAATGTGTAGTGATAGAGATGAGACCTATTCGAGTTTTCTCCTTCCTTTGTAGAAAAGGGCTGTAGGCAGCCTCAGTAGTGACTCAACTACTATTATATTAGATATACCTGTAGGCAGCTACAAGGTATCAGTAAGTAGTCTACAGTAAACAATGTATGTGCTTACCCTCAGTAGTGACTCAACTACTGAGGAATCAGTACCAAAATGTACTACTAAGTGCGCTCTAAGCGCTTATGTAAGCAAGCAATAACTCGCACCAAATGAAACATCACACTGTGGTGATTCAATCTCCAACACACCCCCTGAAGCTCCACTGTGTAGAGTAGTAGCTTGATTGTGGGAGTTATTGATAAGATAATTGTATTATTTCCTTGCCCTATTGGCTCAGGTATTTATACTGTGTGTGAACAATATTCTAGAATAGTCTACTATAATAGAGAATATTCTATTACCTCAGAGCACCTTGTACAGGGTGCTGGTGTCTACTCTGTGATACCAACACTCCCCCTCAAGCCAGGGTCATACCCATCTCTCGGGTATGCCTCTCATGCTTGTCCCTAGGTAGCACTTTGGTAAATATATCTGCCATTTGGTACCTGTCTGGACAATGACAAATCTCGACCTTCTTTTGGTTGATCTTCTCATGTGTGTAGTGATGAGATATGTCGAAGTGTTTCATCCTGGCATGATATTGAGGATTATATGCTAAGGCTTGGGCTCCCTCACTGTCTGTCATTATCTTAGTTGGCTCTGTCTGTCTGTACCCTAGTTCTGCATATAGCTTTCATAGCCATACACACTCTTGAGTACATTTAGCCAGTGCAGCATATTCTGCTTCAGTTGTTGACAGCATGATTAAGGTTTGTTTCTTCGAACCCCAAACAATGGCTCCCCCTTGAGCCAAGAATACATAACCCGTGACAGATGCATGGTTCTCAGTATTGGCAAAGCTCACATCTACATACCCTTGGAATATCTGGGTAGTAGTACTGCCTTCCTTTGCTCTATACATTATACCGTAGTCCTTTGTCCCTTGTAGGTACCTTAATATTTGTTTGGCTGCCACCCAGTGTCTTAAGTCTGGGTTTGATGTAAATGAGGCCAATCTATTTACGGCATAGGCGATGTCAGGCCATGTGGCAACCATGGCATACATCAAAGATCTGATCAGGGAAGCATACTTATTTTGGTTAGTCGCTTCCTCCTGTTCCTGCTCTGGGAACATCTGAACCTTCGTGTCCGCTGGTGTCCTCACACTATTTGTGCTCTCTAATCCCTGTGCCCATAGTATAGAATCTATGTATCATGTCTGCCCTATGAACAATGTTCCTTTGGCCTGATCACGTGTGATTTCTATACCAACAATTTTCTTTGGGTCTCTGAGGTCAGTAACTTTGAACATAGATTGCAGTTGTGCTTTTAGTGATGTCATAAGCCCCTGTCCTGATGTGAACAGTAAGAGATCATCTACCCATACGGTAATGATTTCTATTCCTTCTGTTGTCTGCCATACATATGCACAAGGGTCTGACCATAGGTGCTTGAATCCACCTTTCACTAACTGTCTATTGAGTTCGATGTTCCACTCTCTTCCGGATTGTTTTAACCCATACAATGTTTTTATCAGCCAGCACATGCATTGTGTACCATCCTTGAAGCCTTCAGGTTGTTTCATATAGACTTCTTCTTTTAGCTTACCATTTAGGTAAGCCCCCTTTATGTCCATCTGTTGGATCTCCCAGTCCTGGGAAACTGCTAATGCTATTATTGCCCTTATTGTCTCCAGCCTCACTACCGGTGAGAATGTATCCATGTAGTCCATCCCCGGTATCTGTGAGTACCCTTTCACTACCAGGTGCACCTTATACTTTTCTAATCTCCCTTCTTTATTGTATTTCCAAATGAGAACCCATTTGTTGGATACTGGCATCCTACCCTTTGGTAAGTCTGTCAGTTCCCATGTCCCCATTCAGTGTAGCTGATCTATTTCTGTTTTGACAGCTTTTTCCCACTCTGTCCATTCAGGTGAGTCATGTGCCTCCTTCAGCGATCTCAGGTTGTCAGGTAAGGCACTGTTTTCATTTAGTGCCACATACACTAACACTGCCTGTTCTGTAGGGCTTTCCTCGAGTCCTCCCTTGTCAGGGTCTCGAAACAATTCTGGTAAGTCGTCACTTTCATTTTCTGACAACTCTGGCATAGGGTCATTGAGTGCCCAGTAGTCCTTGACTACTCTGGGCCTTTTGCTTTTCCTCTGGTGAGTATTGCTAACATCTTCTGTCCATTTTCATTTACTGATGCTCTCTTGATCTCTTTTAGTTTCATCTCTCTTATTTTTGGTATCCTGCACATCCCCATCAACCACACTCTCAGGCTCTGGCTCCCCCTTGCATGGCATACCATCTGGCAAGGTGGGCAGAGCATTTGGCATACTGACAGGATCTTTTAGGAAATGAAAATTATGAGAAGTTTTGATGGATCTGGTGCAGGCATCGTAGAAATGGACAGCGCAAGGACCATCTGAGAAACCCATGAAGGTATGTTGTGTGGACTTAGCATCTAGTTTGTTAATACTGATGCTCTCGTTCATTATCCATACAGAACATCCAAATTCTTGGAAATGGGAGACATTGGGACAGCATCCCGTCCACTTCTCATACAGTGTCATTCCAGCCAGCACCCACATATGGGATCAATTTCAGATGTACGCCATGTGGGTGATTGCCTTGGGCCAGAGGAATGCAGGAATGTTTCCTGCAATCCTCATGGCACAAGCAAGTTCACCCAACATCCAATTGAAATGCTCTGCCACCCCATTCTGTGCCAGTGAGTATGGTGCAGTCACTTGTAGGTCAATGCTGGTCTTGTGACACCAGGTAAGCAATTCTTTATTGACATATTCCTTTCCGTTATCAGCACAGATGACCTTTGTCCGGCATCCCAACTGCTGCTCAAGGTATGTAATGTATTCTTGTAGTGTTTTTGATGCCTCTCCCTTGGTGACCAGGAAGCGGACTTCGCAATACTGGCTTGCATCATCTATAAACAATATGTACCATTGCGTGTGCCTGCATAGGGCTTCTGTCTGAGCTGGACCCCACACATTGGTGTGAATCATCTCACCCAGCTGTGTGGTTCTCAGCACGGACTTTTCAGGGAATGGCAGCCGAGTCTGCTTCACTTCTATACATGCAGGGCAGTTGCTGATTGACGATGGTACTACAGTAAGTCTGTCAACTAACCATTCACATTGTAGGTGTTGGAGTCCTTTGACTCCAATGTGTCTGAAATGCTTGTGCCAGTCATCCCAGGTTCTTGCCTGGTATGCATGTTCTGCAGGTTTATACCTGCATACATGTAGTTCACTGCAAGCATTTCACAATTTTTCATCCCAAAATATGCTGAAAAAATTGAAAAAAGAGATACTCTTTTATTTCAGCTGTTTTCAAAGAAAAAAGGTGAATATAATGTAATGTTTTCTTTGTCTTTTCTGCCAAAAAACATGAATTAATGGTAATGCCCATTAGGTTCTTCACTAATGGGTATTAGCATCAATCAATGTTTTTTAGTAAATCATGCAAAGAAAACAAAGCATTATTATTGCCTTTTCTCTTTGAAAACATGTGTCAAAAAAGAGTATCTCTTTCTTCAATTTTTTCAGCATGTTTTCTCAAGAAAAATTGTGAAATGCTTGCAGTGGTTTGTATATCCCATTGTGTATATTAGCTATGGCAAATAGATTTTTGTTTTGGTCATATAATTTCATTTCTCCTCCCCTGGAAACAGAGGAGCTGCCTTCTCTATCAAGGCGAGTTAATGAAATTAAATTATGTATGGCATCGGGGGCATACAATACATTCCACAAGGTAATTATGGAAGTCTTGTTACCTACTCATGCCTGTAGCATGACTGTCCTGACTCCATACACTGTGATTGTGTGATCTCCAATACCCTGGATCACTTTTTGTATAGGGAGCATATCCCTAAACACTATCTTATCTTTAGCTATGTGTGCCATACTCCCTGAGTTGGCCACCCACATGTACCATTCAACACACTCATCTATTCCTTCATACGATACATTGAATGCACTATTATTAGTATTAGTACTACTACTGCTAGATGTCCAGTTCCCATCTGCATGTAGTACCTGTTTGTTGTCCTGTATGTCACACATAGGCAATTCCGTGATCAAGGCAAAATTAGCCTGCCCAGTTTTAGCCTTTTTAGGCGACCTGCCGTGCTTTTTCCAGCAGTTGTCTTCTGTGTGACCTAACTTCTGACAGTAGCTGCATTTGGGTTTCCCCTTGTGACAGCACTTGTCAGTCATGTGGTTATCATGTCCACAGATACTGCAGGATTTTGTAGGTTCTTTCCATTTGTTATTTACTTTCTTCTGGGTAAATAATGTTTGTTCTTGTGGAGAACCCTGCCTGCGCTTGAATTCATCTACCAGTACCATGGTAAGCTCTTTCACCATGACCAAATCCACTCCTTTGCCGGCTATCCAGCCTGCCATGTATGATGTAGTAAATGTCGTCCAAGACTCCGGCATGTTTAATAATAGAATATCTTTAAACTCATCATCTGGGACTGGTTTCCCCATGGCTGATAGATCATTCCACATTCATTTGAGTTTATTAATGTGTACCGCAATATTGTCACCCTCGGGACACTTGGTGTTCAACAGTTCTCTCTTAGCTATGAGAGCGGTTTGAATGCTGTGTGTCTGATGAGCCATTTTGAGATTTTCCCACATTTGTGCTGCTGTCTCAGCATGCATAATGTGGTCCATCTGTTGGTCATCTATATTTGTTAATATGAGGGTCTGTGCAATAAGATCTTCTTCTTCCCACACTGTTATCTCGGCACTGTTGGTAGAGTCATCCTCCAGTTTTGGGCAGCTCCCCTTGGTGTACTTACAGACTTTGTGCAAGCATAGAAATTTCTGCATACGAATTCTCCATGCATGCCAATTGTTATCTTTAAGCATGTCTACTTTGTATGATGAGATGGCGCCAAGGTTCTGTACCCTACTGCCGGCTCCACTAGTATTGTTTGTGTTTGTTGTTATGTTAACAAGTTCTTCAGTGACTCCTGACATAGTGACATGAAGTTTTATTTGGATAGCGATAGTTCAATAGAGGTTTTGTTTATAGCAACAAGCCAGGGCTCATAACCTGTAGAGTAGTAGCTTGATTGTGGGAGTTATCGATAAGATAATTGTATTATTTCCTCACCCTATTGGCTCAGGTATTTATACTGTGTGTGAACAATATTCTAGAATAGTCTACTATAATAGAGAATATTCTATTACCTCGGAGCACCTTGTACAGGGTGCTGGTATCTACTCTGTGATACCAACACACTGTGTGATAAGTAGAAATGCAGAAATATAACTCAATGAATGTATACCCAAAAAATAATTCAATAAACAAGTGTGTATTCTGCTGCAAGTGAGCTTCAAGTCCGTGTGTGTAAACAAGCATTGTGTGGTTGTGTTTGTCGCGCCGCGTTGTGGCAACTTCCCGTTTTGGGAATGCATTGTAGTGCGCGTACTCTGGCCTTGTACCGTGATCGAAAGGCCGCCGTTTTGACTGTCGGAAGGATCGTCGTAGCTCCGAGTTCGTCTGGGAGGCACCCCCTGCCGCTGATAAGTGCCGAGAAGACCCCAGGGCGGTTTCCGGCGTTTTCTGGGCTGTCGAGATGGCGAATTAGTAGCACAAGCCTGTGTGTGCTCACCAGGGTACAGGTACCCTCTCGTTTGGACGTTTCTGGCGTCGCTGACCTCGCTATAGCGAACGCCTAGTGTCGGGGACCTTCCCGCAATGATTCCAGATGAATCGGTTGGCGTCGAGATGAGCCGCAGTGGCCGTATGGCGACCACAAGTGTACGGTTGGCGCTGGGCCTCGTACGAACAATGCTGACGTTTTCAGTACTCAGCTTGATCCTGCCGTGTCGGTGTGAGTCCATGAAGGTCGACGAAGCGTGCGTGAGGCCGTTGGGAGGCCGTTTAGGTGGCGCAAGTGAGTGTATGCTGGTACGCGTATCATCTCGCCTCTTACCGCTGCTGCGAGGCAGCCGTTTTGCCGTACGAAGATTTCTCGGCCGTTTCGCGTCGTTCCGCATTGATCCAGGAGGCTCCCCCAACTGCAAGTAGGTGTTGGCGACAGTCCGGAGTCGCTTCGAGACGTTTGAGAGCCTTTGAAGTAGCCGCATAGGAATGCCAGCTATCCAGTACGTGTGCCCTCTCGTTTCAACTCCTCTGGCACTCCTGACTTCGTTACAGCCTATCTTCTGTATCCATAACCCTCCCGTAGGGTGTCGGAGTCGTGTTGAGGGCATTGAGAAGAGTTGAGGTAGCCGCACGAGAATGCCGGCTGTACAGTGCATGTGCCCTCTCGTTTCGATCCATCTTGCACGCCTGACCCTGTTATAGCGTACATTGATCATCCATGACCCTCCTGCAGGGTCCAGGGATCGTTTCGAGGGTGCGAAGAGAGGTAGAGGAGGCTGAACGAGGGCCGCATGAGCACGGTAGACGTCTCGCCTCGTGCACGCATTGCTGATGTTTTCAGCCGCTTGTTTGACTCTTCCACGTCGGTGCGGCATCCTGTAGAGTTGAGGAGCATGCGGAATGCCTGTCGGAGGCAGTTCGGGCGGTGCAGGTAAGCCATCCTGCCGTTTCGCCTCATGCCTGGTATGCTGACTTCTGCTGTCAGCCAGCAGTTCCTTCTCTGCTCCGTGTGAGCAGATGGCGTTACTGCTTGTTGCATCGCCGTTCTTGCTGTTGTTCCACTCAGTCCGTTTCCATAGTAAGACTAGTGGTATCACTGGTGTACCGTGTCGTTCGAGCCAAGCGTGCTCGCCGTCTTGCCTCGTAATCTCGTGCCGCTGCTGCGAGACTGCCGTGAGACTGTCGGAAGGTCCGGTGCGCTTCCGAGTCCATATATGAGGCATGTCCTGTCTCCAGAATGCATCCGTGATATTCCAGAGGTGTCACGAGGCTTTGCAAGGTAGCGAAGTGGGAATGTTGAGGACGAGGCGTCTGTAGCCTCTCGTTTTCAGTCCACTGACGTTTGCAGGGTTTGCGTTGACTCGACTGTGTCGGTGGGGTATCCGCGACGTCTTCGGAGTGTGCATGAGACCGTTTGGGGGTAGTCCGTGCGGCGCAGGTAAGTCATCTGGCTGCTTTGTCTCGCGCTCGCTGTCCTGACACACTCTGTCAATTAGCAGCGCTTTCTCGATGCTACGCAGGTTCACGATGTCCCTGCTAACTGTATCGTTGTACCTCCCATCATCTCCCTTATCAGGCTCCTTTGGGCGTCTGCCCACATGTGCCCACGTGTCAACCATTTGGGCGCTCGTGGCCCTTATCTCCAGCTTCGTCGTCGTCGACCTGATGTCTGCGCTATCCCTCCTACCCGTTCGAGCATGCTTATGCACCCCCATCCCCCAGACCTCATCAGGCGGGGTATCCTGTGTGGAGTGCCCGTGGTGGATTTGCTGCGAGCGTCGTGATGCCCGCTTGCTGTCAAGTTCGAGAGACCTCGTCTCTTGCAGCTCGTCATGCCTCCTTGCAAGTGGCTCGTTGTACCTTCGTGTACACAGCAACTTGAGCTCCGTGATCGTACCACTATGCATTCGCACTGGCAGTTCGTCCTGTGGTGTAGGACATTCATTTCGTGCATCAAGTGGTGGACCAGGCACATCAAGAACTGTCTCGCCGCTCATCGGGAGACTCTGATCCTGTCCGAGATACGTTTTCTGCGCGAATTCAATAGAGCGTTTGCTCGTCTGTTTGGCAGTGTCACCTGCAGGCTCTGGAGCCTCGGCGCTCCACTCAGGCGAGTCTTGGCGCTCCGCAACCTCGTCAGCTGCGCGCTGACTCCTCTCGTCAGGCGCTTCGAGCGTGTTCGAGTGTTCGTCCAGCCGTTCTTGATCTGCAATCCCATCCTCAAACATGGATAGGATATCCACTACTTGCCGCGCGTCTACAACATCAGGCTCGGGCTTCGTGTGCCCAGTCTTGGTCTCAGCGCGTTCGCTTGTAGTGTCCAGCAAGTTATTCCCTTCGGGTTCGAGAGCCTTCGAGCTCAACCCTGGTAAGTCCTGGCTTGCCATGACCTCGTCGTCAGGCACCTTGGACGCGTTCATGGATTCATCTGGCCATGTTGCACCTGTAGCCCCAGCCTCATCCACTAGTGAGAAGCCCTCTGTCTGCCGCACATCTACGATCTCCGTCTCGGGTTCCAAGTACCCAGTCGGAATCTCAGTGCGGTCTCCTTCGCGTTCGTTCGAGTTCGCTGCGCAGCTTCCTGCCACCTGACTTTGTACGTCTACGATTGTAGCCTCTGGCGCCATGGGCCCATAGGCAATCTCAGTACGTTTGTGTAGGACCACTGTAGGCTGCTTGGCAGCTACAATGTTTGCTGGAATGCTCGTGCTAGCAACTCCGGTATGATCGCGTTCGTCCGGCTGTTTCGAGTTGACAGTCCCAACTTCAACCACTGGTAGGTAAAGTTCTATCTGCTGCGCGTCTACGACCTCAGTCTCAGGCGTTAGGTACCTAGATTTGGTCTCGGCGCAGTCGTTCGGGCCGTCCGGGGAGTCGGCTTCTTCGCTAGGTGGATTTGATGGTTCGTCATGGCTGTCGCGGGTGCTCTGAGTGGTTTCACCAGCCGTGCTCTGCTCGGGCTGTGAGTCGCTCTGTCGCATAGCTTCCTCAGCTGCTACCCAGCTTTCGGGTCTCGGAATCGAACCGAAGCGCTTTACGAGATAATCCCACTTTTCGAGTGGCGATTTCAGGTGTAGCATACAGCCGAAAATGGTATCCGGAATACCGCTAATGATGGTGTAGTTTACCATCGCGTTTCGTTGTGTCCACGACTGGTCGGCAGTTCGCCATACTGCGACCTCGTTTCGTTCGTTGTCGGTCTGGGGCGTCCAACCCTCACCGCGACCATCTAGCTCTGCTGGATGTATGGGTCGTGTTTCAGACCCGACTAGGAACCCCATCAAGCCATCGTCTATAATGGCGCATAGGACCGAGCTTCCATAAGCTGTCCAATTGTGCCCATCATGTGCGAGCTCGGGTAGGTAGTCCATCAGTCGTAGTATCCAATAGCTTTCGAGTAAGGACAGTAGTACTTTCTTGTTGAGTAGTCTCTTAGTTCGAGTCGACTGCGAGTCTCCTACAATAAAATTTCCTTCTGCGCTATGCGGGGCTCATAACCTGTAGAAAAGGGCTGTAGGCAGCCTCAGTAGTGACTCAACTACTATTATATTAGATATACCTGTAGGCAGCTACAAGGTATCAGTAAGTAGTCTACAGTAAACAATGTATGTGCTTACCCTCAGTAGTGACTCAACTACTGAGGAATCAGTACCAAAATGTACTACTAAGTGCGCTCTAAGCGCTTATGTAAGCAAGCAATAACTCGCACCAAATGAAACATCACACTGTGGTGATTCAATCTCCAACATCCTTCACATGGCAGAATGTAGACAGCCACCCACCGGGTGACCCACATCCTGAAATTGCTGACTGCTGCGACCTTCGGCCTCCCAAAAAGTCTACACAGCCAACATTGGGCCCTTATAAACAATAACCTATAACGTATACCAATGCAGCTTGGATTCCATTCGTTCGGAACGAACCCCGTTTCGCATTAGAACCTAACTCTCTATCCATAAACTCATGTATATATCTGTGCTAGATAGGCTACAGTAGTAAGTATTCAATGAAGAAAACGAGGAGAAAAAAAGGACGGAAGACAAATCCCAAATATACATAGCGATAGTGATACGTCGCCGTCGGTCCTGGGAAGAATTGGGTATCCACTATGGCGGGGAGAGAGGGGATGTAAGGAGCGGAGTATGTGATCTATCAATACAGTTCCAATATGACAACGCTGAGTAACCAAAGATTTTTTGATGAAGTGCTTCGTGAGAGAAGTGAGAGGGGTAATAAATGAAAGACAGAGTTAGACATCCAACGAGCTTCGCCGCGAGGAGGGAGCATCGGGTGTATGTCTAGCCGTATTCACGTCGAGTGTTAGTTCAGGGAAGGCCTGCAGCGTGATATCATTGAAATCTATAGGAACGTCCGTGGCAGCAGCAGCGGTGGGAAGTGAGTTCTTCGAGATCGATCCCCCGATGTTGTCGCCGAATAAGGCTGCTTCTTCTCGTGGAGGTTCGGGTTCCCGAGGTCGCCGATAGAGAGGTTGGTAGAGAGAGAAGCGAAAGAGTCCCGTTGGTATCGGTGCGTTGCGTGATAAAGACGGGCATCCCCGGGCGACTATTGTACGACATATCTTGCTTCGATCTGGTCCGACAAAAAGGTTGTAAGATGTCAACACTATGGGAAACTGATCCAGCAAAACGTACCCAGTGCCCCATGTACCACTGGACATAGTGCCAGTCGAAATCCCAACCTTCTTCGCGAACGAGGTATACGCAAGCCGGTAGTTCCTCCTCGCCTCATCCGCAAACCCAAAGAACGAGAAGAAGATAAAGATAAATGCGCAAGCGACGAACAGGTATCGGCTCATTTGAAGCGACACTGCCATCTGATGGTTTACGTGCCAAACGACCGAAGGGTATTGAGCTACACGTGAAAAGTCATAGTGGGTATTCGCCCAGCTGATCCACGACTGGATGGGTGAGATTGTCACGTTGATGTAAATGATGTAGGCGCCAATGGGGATCGTGCCAAGAACTTCGATCGCCGCGAGACCCATGAGACGGAAGTATCGACTGGAGCTCATGTTGCGGTTTGCGGACAAAAGTTCCTTGAACTGGGCCCTGCGAAGAGCCAGCTCTCGGATGGTACACACTACAAGAGATGCCCGTCAGCAGCTGAAAAGTAACGTAACGTGCGACGAGTAACATACAGCAGTAAACGGCAGATACGACGCCAATCGCAACCGGCCAGCACCATACCAGTGCATATGCAGGGGGCGTGTTATACGTGGCTGGATAGCACCCAATTTCCTTGAAGATGTTGAATCGGTGTCCCTGAACGATGTAATTTTAAAGAGAAATTTTAAAGAGAAATCTTAATTGGGTTCAGGTTAGGCCTGGTCAGAGTAGGTTATAGTGAGATTGAAAGAGTTGTTCTGCACATAATGCACCATGTGCAGGATGCACAGAACAGGGATGTTGGGTTATGACACCACCAACTGAGGGTATAGACAGATATTATATACTGGTAATTTTAAGGAATGTAGTTGAACAGGGAGAAGTGTGACTGGTATTGATTGCACAAATGGCTTCAAGTGCAGAATGCACACCTGACAGAGAGACTGGATCACCCTGATTGTCTGACATGAGCAAAATGACATTGAGAGTGATGCATCTCGAAGAAGGTAATTGCAATGGACACCTGTGCTGGTTAATGCATGGTCAATGTATGTGATGCATCCCAAGAGATGGGACTCAAATGAGCCCACCCTGAATGTAGGAGATGTGGTTGGTAATGGAGTATCACAAGGCAATATATACCATGGGACCATGTGATGGGCATGCAGTGAGAGTAAGAAAGCAAGTGAGTGGAAAGTATGGATGGGACAAAGAGAATGAGAGTGATACTGCATGAGAGAGAGTATGTGGTAGACCTAAATGAAGGATGTCTTGGAGCTCATGTGGAGTCCCCCTGTGATGGATGACAGGGTTGGGGGACATAAAACCAAACAAACATTTGAAGAAGGGTTGTGTTGATTGTGGTGGATTCATGGGTGTTGGAAACAGCAATGAATGCAATGAATGTGAATTGATGGGATCAAACAGAGACATGACAATGTGAATGATGCAAGTGCATGGCACCCAGAGGTTCCATCATATACAAGGCATATATCTGATGGTACCTGTCCAACAATATAGTACATCTGCATGGAGTCATGTATCGCACAAAATGGCAGATGAGTGGAATGCGTGATCTGGACATATTATGTAGAGGCATTAAGTAGGGATGATGAAGCCATTGCCTGTCGATGCAGACCATTGCTCTGGATATGGTGAGGAATATTGTGCAAATGGACATCCAAGTGAAATGCGTCATTTGAACCATACATGTTTTATAACCTAACCCATCCATAACCATCCATGAACTTCAAATAAAGTGGAATGTCCAGTGACGAAGAGTGATAGGAAAGGTGACCGTGTAAGAGGACTGTGATCAATACACATCGAGATGAGAAGAGAATGATAATATGTGTCATATACTGCAGGCATATGGATATACATATAAGATGAGAAGAGAAGGATAATATATGTGTCAGTAAACACTGCAGGCATATAAGAACAAGCATGAGATGACAGTAGTCATGGTCATATATCTCAGTCAGACAACACCAGTAAGGTAATATTATTTATTGGTACATCGAATGTTATCTTATTACAGATTGGATTTGAGCGCTATGTTGATCACTGGAGACAGTGGTACGTCATTGAAATAGAGATATAAGGGCAACATGACATTAGTCAAGGTCATATATCTCATCAGACAACACAAGTAAGGTGAGCATTGGTCAGTATGTCAAACATTATCTTATTACAGAGTTGATCACCAGAGATGGTGGTACATCATTGAATAGAGATATAAGTGTGATGTGACAGTAGTCAAGGTGATATATCTCAGCCAGACAACACAAGTAAGGTGAGCATTATTGGTCAGTATGTCGAACACTACCTTACTACAGACAGGATTTGACCACTGTGTTGATCACCAGAGACAGTGTACATCAAATACAGATATAAGGTAAGTTATGGTATGTGTCAGAATGGATGGTGAGTTTGCCATTGAAGTACGTGATGCGGAAGATGTCATGCTAGTCAAACCATACCCAAACCAACTGAATTATTCAATATTGAAATTATAAATTTTCATTGCCATCCACACCCACACCATACGCTAGGAATAATACTTTGCAGCATCGACGAATTCCATGGAAGGCAACAATGACGAGATGTGGTTCTTGTGAGTGATTTTCTGACATGGAAGGGTGATTATTCTGATGAAGGTGATGACCACGAAGGGACGATGACTACGTTGTAGAGGATGAGGAGCAGCTTGTGGACGAGGGGGAACATGACATTCCATTCAACGTCGCTGACGTTCCACAGCAGCTGGTGACAGCAGATGCACACACTCAAAGGGAGGTACATCTTGGGCTGTATGAGCAGCAGCCAGCGAGTGGACGAGACCATGTGACGAAGTTCAAGGCAAGTGGGGTGAAGGGGATGTGGATGAGCACATTGAAGTCAATGCATGACAACAAACGAGCGATGGCAGCTGTAGGGCTTCTGAGGCAGCAGCATTGGATAACGATGGATGGTGAGTATATGGTGGATGTGAATGGGGCTAACATGGTTGCATGCGTGGGTCCACACTACCTGGACTATGTTCTCTACATAGGGTCTAGGCGAGGAATGGATGCAGCGATTCCACGATTGGAGGTAGACCACCACTGGAATGCGAAGCTACAGCTGAACCTGTCGACATGACTGTGGCCAGACACGCAAATGCGAGCACTTCCATTCAACCCTGAAGGACGGATGATGGCGCTGGGGACGTGTATGGACAAGCAGCTATGGCTAGCGATGGCGCTGAACATGTACTTTGAGGAGGGATATGGAGAGAATAGGGAAGAGGTCATTCCAGTGTTGGAATCGAAGACGACGGCACTGTCTACAGAGCATCGGTATATGATGATCATGTTCATTGCACACGTGCTGGACTCGATGCGACACGAAGACATCCACTGCATCGTGGAGTATCCAGAACCACTGACGTTGGAGTCGATCAAGGCATCAACGGAAGTTCTGTGAGTAGTACCCTAACCCTCATAAATGATTGCAGAGATGGATGGATGGTGCACATATGGGGAAGGAGGATATTTGCGCATCATATTGGTTGAGCCACATGTCTGGAATACACCATGTGATGACATTGTTGAATATGATCATGCTGCGCATTTCCCTGGACATGCCATTTGCATGATGGAGAGCAGCTAGTCTTGCTATCATATGAACAACATCCATGTTGCAATTTCTGACCAGATATCTATTACAGAGGTCGCTTCGAGGAACGGCATCGGAACATCAAGCTAAGGCTGAACGACATGAAGGCATTCCACAGACATTTCATCAACAGCTGGGCAGAATGGGTGAGGAAGGCACCAGCATCATGGAAGCAAGATGGGTTCCTGGTGGAGAACATGCCTGTGGGAGTCTGCCTGCAGTATGGGCAAAACCAACCAATCATGGTGTCTCAAGCAGTAGAGGAGGAGAGGACGAACTGGAGCAGGGATCAAAATTTCAGGTACATCTGACAGATATCATTCTCCCTTGCAATGCATATCAGGTGAGAGAGGATGTGGCATGACATGTGGAATATGACTGATGAGAAGGTGGGCATGGCAGTTATTTGGACGTGCAGAGGTGGCACAACATGTCTTTGGAGAGGATCATGTGGAACCATGGAGAGGTATATGACAAACCTGACCATGACCCGTCAAGAGTAGCAGTGGACCTGAGGGAGCTAGACCTTTTGGACGAGGATGGGTATGAGATCAACATGTACAACAAGGCAGGCTGGTGAGTACCGAGGCAGGTTCCTAAGGAATCGGAATCATGTGGGGCACTGCTGGACTTGGACAAAGTGCATGAGCTGTTCCAGGGGAGGGATGAGGTGCATGGAGAGATGACAAACGAGGTCGAGTTCTGGGTGTATCCACTGGCATTCACACGGAAGTATGGGAACGTGAAGGCACATGGGATCATACTGAACATGGCAGCACGCATTGGAAAATTGAACGAGTCGATCTTCAGAGGAGGGATGGAAGATGATGACATGGACGTCGACAAAGGTGGAGAGGACAGAGTGCGGCTGGCAAGGCGACACCCGGCAATCCATGGAATAGCATCGCAGATATATAACTCGTTGTCGCATCAGGTGTGAAATGAAGCAAAGTTCCATTCGGTTCAGCTTGGGATGATCACGAGTGCATTCGCTGGGGCAGGGATCGAGATGGCTGGTGGATGGCATCGGTGGGAGAAGCGGATGGAATTCTGCAATGGGGGGTTGCCACACGAACGATACAGTCAGAAGGTGACAGGGGATGGGCAGCTGCAAGACCTACGATTCGAAAACACATATATGGTGGAACTGACACAGATTTGAGAAGAGTTATGGAATGGGAGGTAAGGAAAAGAGGATGGATATGTGGTGGATGGCGTGGTTGACTTATACCTTATACTTGTGGGTTGATCTACAAGGAGATCATATGTCTGCTTCTGAAGGCATGGAGCCACCTGCAAGTGTTGGGATGTATCAAGGACAGCTTGAAATTGTTCAAGGCTGATGTAAGTGATGGGGAGTGGTACGAGGGATGAGGGGTGGCAGCTGATGGGATGGATTTCAGATCATTCCCGAACTGTTCAAATGTGTGACGTATCCGGTGTAAAGATTGATGGAAAAGGAGTGTGGGAGGAGATGCCAAGAGCTCTCCTGTTGGAAGGGGGGTCCTAGTTCGACCCAGGGAGCTAGAGTTGCCTGGTAGGGAGTCAAAGAGTGGTGTGAAAAGACTGAAAATGCGCCCTAAAACCCAAGAGAGACTCAGGAACACATGTATAGCACATCAGGAATGAAGAAATAATATTCCAAGCACTCTGGCTTGGAATTCTGTCTGTTTCGTCTCTATAATGCGTCTATTCTTCCTCTAAGTATGTACAGGTGCTCTCGAAGTGGTCATGCGGGCTTACATAAGCCAAATGCGTGCAAACACAAAGTAAAAAAAACAAAAGACAGAAGAGAAAAACAAATCAGTAAGTAAAAACAGTGAAATAAAAGAAATATCCTAGTAGGGAGGATATTCTCCCTACACCGGTGACTGCACTGATCGAAATGATTTGGGCAAAGCACAAGCAAGATTTACAAGACAAGAGGAACATCGATGCATGCACGGTTGAAGTGATGTCGATGTTAGAGTGAACGTTGAATTTCACACACATGGGGAATGCTGCAGTGCTGTCGACTAGGCTAATGGATCGGGCATGGCTATCGCTCGGACTGCTGAGCGACGGGTTCCCAGCATTGTCAGACACATTCATTGCACATGGAGTGCTGTCGATGGGGCAGGTGATGGTGAGGCAGCACGAGTGGCCTGTGGAAGCAGAGACACGACGGCCAATGATGTCTTCGAAGCAGGCTCAGCAGTTGACATATGGCAAAGCGCATTATGAGGTAAGCATGACCGATGATAATATGTTTTGGAAGCATACCATATGGATGCGATCACTGAAATTGCACAAAGTGCAAGGAAGGCCATATGTGCAGGACAGAGCCATGTGACATGGGACGTGTCATTTATATATCATGGACGAGTATGGTCATTCTCTGCGTGCATTTTTCTTGGCAGACGTTTTGTGCAATCTGATGCTCACCGATGATGATTATGTTTCAGGCATACGAGGCCAAGTTCACGATCAAACTGGCCATAGAGAACCTTCTGCCAAATGCCTACTCGCATATAAGCAATGCCTCATTCAGACAAGCATGCTATGCTGCAGACGTGGCATTCAGAGTATACTTTGACGATGTAAAGAAGCTCGTGAGGGAGGGGGTGACTGCTGCAACCACACCACTCTTGCGCTCAGAAGATCAGCTGACGTGACAATCTGCACAGGAGAGACTTACAGCACTGGGCCGTTGGATGGATGAGAGATACCCTCTTTCATATATGCCAGGGATCTTGTCGAATCTTTTGCAGGTGATCCTGGCACCAAACAAACGAAAATTCGAGTTGACGACATCAACGCTTGGGAAGAAGCTGACAAGCTTCATCGCAGACATCGTGATCAAACAGTGCAGCAAGGTCATGGCACACAACATCCCACCATTCATCAGAGGAAACTTCATCCATGTTGCTCGAGTGGCAGTGGAGGAGATGAAGAATGCAGGGACTCATGCTGGGCATTCAGGGGGAGACCTTACAGGATTTGTGGCAGATGCGATATGTGCAGCATGCGAACACCTGAAGATCAACCATGTCCCATGGTCTTGTAACCCGACCAGTGGGGCTGGACGGCCATCCAATGCAGTGGTGCATGACGTGTGGTTGAATCTGGGTGGGCAGGCACCTCCGGCGATGGGCTCATGATCGATGAACGTACCTGCACAACAGTTGAACTCGGCAATGGCATACCAAGCATCATAGGCGATCCAAGCAGGGGACACTCGTGGGGAGTGGTCTGCAATGGACATGCGACTGACCTCGTTCGACACGGTGCTGCACAAGATCAACTTACCAAGTGACTGGGCACTAGCACACATCGAAGTGGAAGGGATGCCTGAATATATCCTGGATGGGTATCGTTTTGTGCAGAATACATATGATGGGGCAAAGCTGTTGCATCAGCTGGCGATGATATGTGCGATCCTCTGTGCAGGACTGTTACCGAGCATCTTCTCGCCAAAGAATAAAACGTATCCAACGTCGAAGGTATGATATGCAGAATATTTGGAGAAGCTGGACTGGGTGGAACGAGACCGGAAGGGGAACAAGGAGCACGGTCGATTCATCACGATGGTGTCAGGATTTATCATCTGCCTGTATGAGGCAAACTCACCAATTTCACAACGAGTGCGAAGCCGTGGAGACCTGAAGGAATGGTGGGCAAAGCATAGTATGTGTGGGGCGAGCGATGTGTGGAGATGATGTGTTTGCTGACTGGGTGGGACTTTGCAGCTGCGAAGGGGATCAACGCATTCCTGCTAGCATGTCTTGGATTGGTGTCAATCGAAACGGCAAGTGGGTTCTGGTCTGCAAAGTGGATGGTGGACATCAAGCCATGTGGTGGAGATAAGATTGTAATGCGACATGCAGAGGTGGTGCGACTCATGAAGAGTGGGGGGATGTATGGAGGGTTCGATGTGGTTCGGTACTTAGCGGGCATGAAGGCTGCAAACATACTTCAAACGAATCAATTCATGATGGCATGGGCATTACCAGGGATGGCACAAGCCAGTACATCATCAAAGAGGAGCAGAGAGGAATGGGACGAAGGGCATGATGACGATGGGATCGTTCCATGTGGGAGTCATGGCATGCAACGGAAGGTGTTGCGTCATGACTGAGCGAAACATGCATTGTGATATGATCATTTAATCTACTGTGTAATATATCGTGGGCGACATGCGCATAATACTAAACGATACATTTGCATGACATGAAGCTATGATTGGATGGGGAAGGTTCAATATTTGGTCATTGATCTTCATGGAGAATGTCGACACATGCCAACCATGGGTAGAACGGAACATGTTCTCGATCACGCATTTTACAGAAGATCCCATTTGCGCAAATTGGCACCAGCTGATCGGATCGCATGCCAAGTTCACAAATGTATATTCAACCAGGTTATATGTGTGGTGGTTCTCCAGTAGATAGCAACAGGACATCCATGAGTGGTGGAACTGATTTTGATACATACGATTGCGTCGATGTTTCTCGCTTGACATGGCACATGATGTGACACAGTGTCAGGATTCGGACATATATCCCTACATTGTACAGGCACATCACGGTCGATCTAAGTAAATGGATTAGCTTCTGGTGGCATTCTCACGAGCCAGAGGCAACATCCAAATTAATTGATGTGAATCATCCATCGATATGATGGTTGAAATCATCGATAGCAGAGAGAGATGGAATATTCTATGACGTCCAAAACTCAAATTACATGTTATTCAGGTGCACATTGTGCACTCGTCTTTCAAATTGTACTATGGATTGGTAACGACACACGAGGCTGAATGAAGAGATTTATATATGAACTGTGTGGTTCGGACTCAGACACGTCGATGGTTCCCCTACACCATTGATTGATCTCGTCGTCACTCGTCAGTAAACCAGCAAACAGCACAGATTGATTGATGCAATGCCTCGCAAAGCCAAAACAGTCGATGGATCCACAGGTGGTGGCAATAGGTCAGGGTCGAGTCATAAAGTATGCTTCCTGCTTCTATCATTGATGATCATGACTGATAACATGGGCACAGAAGACGTTGGTGAAGGATACCTTATTGCCCGATACGCAGAAGGGGGAGGCCCCACAGGTTGAGCAAACGATCGAGGATACGAATGCTCTGAATGAAAAAGTTGACCAGGCATTGATAGGGTATGCTCATTTTGACATCCTCACTAACAAATCAAAGCTGCGATTTGGAGACTGGAACACCCGACCACTCGTTCCCTCTCAGGTGAAGATGCTATTGAATTCCTTCCTCGTTGATGCGGTCAGCTGATTCAATTATTCCTATGGCATCCCCCTCATCGTTGATCCTTCCACCCTCGTGGAGGGAACGTACAGCACGAAGGGGGATGGAAGCAGGTCTCACCACGAGGCCAAGAAGGCAGAGCTTCATCCAGAACTGAAGCTTAAGGATGGCCTTCCCTCAGACTTCAAGCTGGCTGCAGCAGGCGGCCAACATTGACTGTATGCCCTGGCCGAGTGGTACGATATCAAACACAAGCAACTTGATGAGTGGAAACGGGAGGAAGTGTCGGTGCTCTCGGAAGATGCTGATACCATCAGCGAAGATGTGATCGATGACCTGAACAAGAGGATCAAGCCCAACGTGAAAACCCTCGAAGGTGTGCTCGCCTGTGGGGGCCAGTGGCTCGTCGTGCTTTATGACAAAAGTGTGTAAACCAATTCACCAATGGAGAATTGGATTGTGACATCGCGCAAATGGCAGGACGAGCATACTGCGCACAGATGGTAAGGTGCTGTCTCATGTCTAATCAATCCAAAGGACATAGGTATGTGCTGTTATCCATGGGATCATCCATCATAATACCATTCCAACAGGATAACCTGACCAACATCGTGCAAAAACACCGACCGTCCATTTGCACAGGAGAGTTCACATGGATTCGTGGCTATATTTTGGGTGATGCTCGCACCCCAGTTAGCCATCGGAAACCCACAACTTGCACATCTGGAACACGTCTCCATTTGCACATGTCATGCTCCACCCCAGAGATTTGTATGCCTTACCACACTGACATGAATTTTCAGACAAGATTTCAAAGCAGTTGGGCCTCCATATATCTCGCAATGAGATGAAACATGTCTACATGGAGTCCCCAATGGAGGGTTTGATTCAGATTTTTAGGGCACACTGTGCAGCAGACAAGACTTTCAAGGACATCACAACCGTTGCCCATGCCAAGGGTACTCCTGCAAAACAGAGAGAGCTCTTGAAGTTAGACTACGTGTGGGACGTCATGTCCTACTTCGATTCTGCAGGCACTCACTTTTGGCATTCCGACATCATGAAATTTGGTGATTTTTACAACACCATGTTGTCAAGTTATGGTGGGGTGAGCATACATTTTAGATATCTCCTCCGCTGCAGATCACCATGTCTTCTTAGATCCTTGCATATGTCGTCAGGAAATCAGAATCTCGCTTGCATTACTGTTTCAATACCCTGCCGTTGGATGACACTGATGTTGATGCACTGCTGATGTCTATCGAGAGCGACCCAAACGATGCTGCCTCCACGACTGTGCTGAGAGGTATATATAATAGCCTCAAATCTGCATCACCAGTCGTATCCGCCATCACCGGTGGTATCAGATCGATCGTCGACGAATGCTTTATCATGTTTTTCAGTGACACTCAGGCTTCCAACAACTTCGCTAATCCCACTTCCGAAGAATGGGCGACGGCGTTCGCTCAGTACTCTAATACCTTGCCAATCAAGTTCAAAGAGCTGGTGGATGGTCTCACGTCCAGAGGTGATCTTGGAGTGGATGTCTCTGACGTTGCAGTAGCATTGAAGACCTGCTCCCTCAAGGTGCGGGTCATATTGGCATGCGACCACATGTCACAAGATCTGCCCTCATTTCCTTTTCTTTCTTCATCATCGTTCATCGCAATGGCGTCTCATCTCAAGGTCATCGAATCAGCTCTTCTTGAGGTATGTCCTTCCTCTACTGCAGCATTGCGCATTTGACACATCCTGCGAAATGCACACCGTGTGATGCCAGTTCGCATTGTGGTGGTTGCCCTTCATATATTGGGCCAGTGTATTTCCTCGCGAGTGGTCGCCAGGTTCGGCCACTGCTGACATGTTCTGCGCCATCATGGCACATTCATCCTATATTCCCCAGAGGCATTCCAACGTCTGCGACCAGGTAAGCCGTCTGTGATCTTCATCGCTGAAGTCATGTAACCTTGTGCTCCTCATATACCAACAGATAGCGACAATCGTCTTCGAACAATATCCATTGTTCTTGAACCTCACAATGTCTCTCAGAAAGATCACCGTCCCTCCCCGCATCACCAAACAGACGGATCTGCTTGCCAGTTTCAGCTTGGGCCCTACCTCTGCAACGAAATCAAGGGCGCCTAGTAAGTTGAAAGACGACGAAGATGACAACGAGTGGGGGAAATGCAAATTCATTCCAGACGATGATGATGATGACGACGGTGACCTCAATCCTTCCGAAAACATCAGTGACAAGCAAGAAGATCCATCTGATGGAACACCTGATTCATGTGAGGAGCGCGCCCTCTGCAGAGAGAGAGAGAGAGAAGAGAGGGAGCGCTGCTTCCCCTCCTTACAGAAGGAGGTTCAGGATGCCATTTCGATCTTGACCTCGTCCGCTCACGGTAAACCTCTTCCTCCACTCGACTTCTACTCACCAACCACCCGCGTCTCCTGCCTCTCGTCAAATGTTCCGCCCAATTCATTCCGTGGGCAATCCCTTCTTCAGTGGCACACTTGGGAGTGGGCCTCCATCTCAGGCCCATCCCAAATTCGTAATCTACGCATCCTCGCCTGTGCATCCATCGCAGAACATTGCATCATCATGCACTATCATAAGTCATTTCTTTCTGATCCTGCATCCAGTGCCTCTGCCCTTCGTCGTCTCGTGGACGAATCGACGTCCAAGTTTCGCGTCTGCATCAATGTCTGCCCACAACAGCAAACTACCCTTGCAAATGATCTCACCGTCACAAAGCGCAATATCAATCTTATGTGGCCCAACAACATCGCTGCAGCCCCTAGCACTGGAAACTGTGCAAAACCCTTCGTCCTCTCCAAGGAGATGTTGTGTTTCAAATTCGAATCCCTCCTTGCTACCCAATCACAGCAGCTTCAAAGGGTCATGAACATCGTGGAGAGTCAGCACATCTCCTGGAAAGATACCACTAACACCACCATCCTGCGGGACAGGCCTCCCATCACCAACGATGTCCACACATGTCTCGTCACACTCATAAAGGTTACTCCTCCAGGAAATTCCATTTCATATTCTGACATATGTATATCTCCTAGGCGTTGGACCTGAATGCATGCGTGCAAAGGAGGGCAGCACATCCGTGCGACCCCATTGGCAATCTAACCGACCTTGACAAGCAGACTATACCAGTCGTCTTTTGCAACTCGACGAACCCCTCTGGAAAAAATGCATCCTCGTCGCTTGCATTTACAATATTGTCGAGAGAAGAGGTAGAGGAGCAGGAGTCTTCGAAGATGGTCATCGATGCTGATGGTAAGTAGCTCCTTACGTCTTACATCTTATGTCGTCCCACTTCTAATCAAACACAGATGCGACCCACCTCATCCCCCTCGATCCTGATCCCAAAGTGCCACTCAACCCAAAGGTGGCAATGCCCGACGATCAAATCACGGATGACGCACCGACTGAGAAATCCACGTCCGGAATGAAATCTAAGTCGACAAGGGATGATGAAGAGATCGCAGACGTTGGGGTCGGTATTGAATCCTTGGAAGTCAGAGAGATGGATGACAAGGCATCCATCATGTCAGTCAAAGGTGGGTTTTCAACGTCGTTTTGTGCAAACCAGCATGCTTCCCATTTTGCACAATATCCATCTGTCTATGTTTTATGTATACTAATATCCCTCAAGAGTCGGTCCAGGAAATGGTGAAAGCAAAAGACACCTCTCATCACAAGAAACTGGCTGTCATCGGTCCCGGGTTTCCAGGAACTCGATCGAAATCTAAATCAAAAGCCACGGCCCCGCTTCCCACCCCCCAATCGTCTCAAGTGTCAAAACCAACAAAGCGCCAAGCCACTGGTTCTCTGTCATCCATTGGTTCCCAGGCTTCTCCAGAACGTAAGTCTTCTAATCCTCCATCGAAGATCTCTGTCGAAAAATTGCTCTCATAGGATACCGGATCCAAAAACATTCTAGACAAGGGTCTCCCACAGAGCTCAAAGTCGTCAACTCTGGTGGATCTTCAGCTGAGTCTGACGGTAGTGCTGGTCTTATCACATAGTTTGCCTGAAATCGTGTATCATCATTGTGTCCTTCCTGTCTTCACATGCAGCTAACTCCGTGTACGTCCCTCGAATCACAATTCCTGCTGCATCCTTCAAAATACTTGCATGTGATATAAAACCATGGCAACGATTCAAACAAGTGAATCCCATATCTCGCATGTTTCATATATGGCATTTTGTGCAATATAAACATCCCATCATTTGTGCATTTAAAGGGACATAATTAAAATAAGTCAGGGTTATGCCTGGGTATGGGCTACCCATATCGATGAAAACCCGCACATGCTCCATGAGTGCATGTGCAGTTCTTTGTTAATTTAATAAAAATTTATAATTAAATGAAGTCAAGTATATAATGACCAATGAACACACAAATGCACCATGGGCGCATGTGCGGGTTTTTGTAATGATTTAATAAATTTTATAATTAAACTAAGTCCAGGACCAACAAATACACAAATGCACCATGGGTGCATCTGCGGGTTTTTTAATGATTTAATAAATTTTATAATTAAACTAAGTCCAGGACCAACAAATACACAAATGCACCATGGGTGCATCTGCGGGTTTTTTAATGATTTAATAAATTTTATAATTAAACTAAGTCCAGGACCAACAAATACACAAATGCACCATAGGTGCATCTGCGGGTTTTTTAATGATTTAATAAATTTTATAATTAAACTAAGTCCAGGACCAACAAATACACAAATGCACCATAGGTGCATCTGCAGGTTTTTTAATGATTTAATAAATTTTGTCATTAAACTAAGTCAAGGTGGGTATTCACACAATGACCAACAAATACACAATTGCACTATAAGCTTATCAATCAATAATCTTAGCATCTGGAAACTTTCCCACAGGCCACTGCATGGAAATGTGGTATGTAGAAGAAAGAGATGCTAGGTAAAAGTAGAGAGCTGAGGTACTGTGATTTAGTATACAGTGAGCAACAAAAACATTGCAATGTTTGCAACATTTTGATTATGTGTAAGATATCTTGGGATTGGTTGTGGCTGTGCTAATGCTATAGGGAAGACAATTGTAGCCCTTAGTCCCAGCTTTCTATTGGTGGTCTTCCCAAGCTCAGGAGTGAAGTGGCTGTGATGGTATGGGCCAATTACTAAGGCCTATGCATTGCAACATTTTTGTTGCTGACATCATGGTGGATGCAATCTACAATGTGGAGTATGTATTCATGGCAGGAATGCCAGCTATTGATTACATAATATATCCCATGATCAATCCAATGATTTGTCAGCATGTAAACAAAGCCAAACATTGAACTTGCATCATTTATCCTCTATCCTGTACCACAACTCCAAAAACTGCCTATCTGGCTCATCAGGGTTACTCTGTCAGGGAAATGTCAGCAAAATCTGGTCCTCACAGCACTACCATGAGTAGGGTGTATGGCCAGCACCATTTGTTCCTTAAAAAAGCTGCAAAAAGTCACCCCTGTGCTGTTTCCCCCACTGATGCCTGAGGGGTCCTGATGCTAATCCATACTGGGAAAGCTGGAAATTCCATGGAGGTCAGTCTGGCACTTCAGGACATGAAGAGTGAACTAATATGCTCCCAACTAATGTATTTCTGCCAAAGAGAAGGTGGTACCAAGGTTGGGTTGAGCCATAGCCTCCTTTGCACACTGGGTGGTCATGGGTGGGATAGCCTACTGGGCTTCCAGGGTGCAGATTCCTTGCTGAAATGTGTCCCTCAGTGTTTCCATTGGTCACTAATGACCAAATGTTCCTTTCCCAGGCATCCACAATTCAGTACAGGCCATATTCTTGCTGACCCTTGATGACCACCTAGTGGGCAAAGGAGGCTATGGCTCAACCCAACCTTGGTACCACCTTCTCTTTGGCAGAAATACATTAGTTGGGAGTATATTAGTTCACTCTTCATGTCCTGAAGTGCCAGACTGACCTCCATGGAATTTCCAGCTTTCCCAGTATGGATTAGCATCAGGACCCCTCAGGCATCAGTGGGGGAAACTGCACAGGGGTGACTTTTTGCAGCTTTTTTAAGGAACAAATTGTGCTGGCCATACACCCTACTCATGGTAGTGCTGTGAGGACCAGATTTTGCTGACATTTCCCTGACAGAGTAACCCTGATGAGCCAGATAGGCAGTTTTTGGAGTTGTGGTACAGGATAGAGGATAAATGATGCAAGTTCAATGTTTGGCTTTGTTTACATGCTGACAAATCATTGGATTGATCATGGGATATATTATGTAATCAACAGCTGGCATTCCTGCCATGAATACATACTCCACATTGTAGATTGCATCCACCATGATGTCAGCAACAAAAACATTGCAATGCATAGGCCTTAGTAATTGGCCCATACCATCACAGCCACTTCACTCCTGAGCTTGGGAAGACCACCAATAGAAAGCTGGGACCAAGGGCTACAATTGTCTTCCCTATAGCATTAGCACAGCCACAACCAATCCCAAGATATCTTACACATAATCAAAATGTTGCAAACATTGCAATGTTTTTGTTGCTCACTGTACATGTGATGATGTCTCTGTGGAACTGATGGCCACACCCAGCAAATAAAAAGAAAGAAACAGAGATGAGTGACAAGTGACCCCCCCACTGACAGTGACAGACACAGCAGTGAGCTTGACCTGCCAAGATGCACAGTGACAACTGCCCACCCACACAGTGGCAGACAGGGACACAAGTGTAACCCACTGCAGACACAGCCACAGCCACAGAGTCAACAATGCACCCCCCCACCCACACAGATGCAGACATAGAATGAGCAGTGTCAACCCCCCAGATGGAGTGACAGTGAGAGCCCCCCCCACACAATGACAGACACAGATGTGGTGACAACCCCCCCCCCACAGACACAAAGACAGAATAACCCCCCCACCACACATACACACACACACAGTGACAGACACAGGCTCCTACCAGGCCAAAAAAAAAGAGGCAGAGAGTGATGGCCCAGACACCAGACAGAGTGACAGTGACAACCCCCCCACAGACAGAGACACCAAGTGAGGAGTGACACAGTGACAAGGCACACTGGGGGCACAAACATAGTGACACAGACAGAGTATGCAAAGCAGTGACAGCAACAACTGCACACACAGTAACAGAGACAGACACAATAGAGACAAGAGTGACCCCCCAGACAAAAAAAAACAGAGGCAGAGAGTGAGAGTAACCCCCCAAAAAACACAGTGATGACACACCCCCAGACCCAGAAACAGTGACTTTCCAATTGACATGTAGTCTGCACAACTCATGGACAAGTTATGCAGACAGTGCAGACAGTGACCCCCCACTGGCAGTCAAAAAAAAAGATGAGTTTGACCCCCCAGAGAAAGTTTGAGAGTGACCCCCCCCACTCACACACAGACACAGTGACACTGCCAAATATGTTGTGAGATGTAGTCTGCACAACTCATTGATGAGTTGTGCAGGTTGACCCCCCACTGGTAGCAAAAAAAAAGATGAGTGTGACCCCCCCAGAGAAAGTTTATAATAATATGCTTTCCGGACTCCACCTGGAGTCTGCAGACCGGTCTGCAGACTTTCCCACAGTCCTGCAGACTTTCTCACAGTCCACCCAAATTTTCCCAGACTCCCTGCAGACTTTCCCATAGTCCACTCAATTTTCCCACAGACCCCTGCAGACTTTCCCACAGTCCACCCAATGTTCCCACAGACTCCTACCATACATGGCAGGCAGTCTGCTGACTTTCCCACAGTCCACTCAATCTTCCCACAGACTCCTGCAGACTTTCCCACAGACCATTAAATTTTCCCACAGGCTCCCCAATGTGTCTGCAGACTTTCTCACAGTCCATAAAATTTTCCCACAGACTGCCACCCCATACATGGCAGGTGGTCTGCAGACTTTCCCACAGTCCACTACTTTTTCCCACAGACCAACCAATTTTCCCACAGACTGCCACCCCATATGTGGCAGACAGTCTGCAGACTTTCCCACAGTCCACCATAATTTCCCACAGACTACTTCCATATATGGCAACTTTCCCACAGTCTTTCCCACAGACCACCTTTTTTCCCACAGTCAACCTTGGTTTACCCACCCCACCCCACTGTCAAAAATAAGTGACCAGTTGCTTATTTCTAGGGCTCAGCAGAATGATTTACCAAGTGGCAAGTGCAGGGGTGGTGGCACTAGCCAAATGGTATGTAAATGGCAACTGGCTGGGCAGACAATAAGCAGCTGGTCACCTATTTTTGAGGCAGAGGGAACAGTGGCAAGAAGCAGAAACACTACTGAACTGGAGCCTGGAGACTACATGATGATAAAGATAGACAAGGTGAACTAGTGAACTGCATGGCAGCAAGCAGTGAGTGGCAGAAAATAGGTGACTGGTCACTTATTTCTGAGGTATCAGCCAACTGGCAAGTAGTGGACTTGGGACAAAGCAGATGGCAACACCCCATGGTGGGGTCACTTATTTGCTAGTGATGGGACTGAAAACTACTGGGCAATGGACCAGTAGTAGCATGAGATGCAACACACCACTGTTAAAAATAAGCAACTGGTCACTTATTCTGCCAAATCACTGTAACCTTGCAAGTGACAGAAGTAGTGTTTGCAGATCCCCCACCTGCCAAAGAGTCAACCAACATCATCAGGATGACCCACCAGTTGACAGATTTTCCTAATGGAAAATGTCTAAATGGGGTTATTACTGCATCTGGATTGTTTGCCAGTATTTATATATATAGTTTTTACTGTGGGAACTTTTCCTTTTTGCTTCTTTCTCTCTTACCACCACCATCATATCTCAGCCATGCCTACCACTGCAAGCATTTCACAATTTTTCTTCAGAAAGCATGCTGAAAAAAATGGAAGAAAGTGATACTCTTTTTTGATAGGCATTTTCAAAGAGAAAAGGCAAAAATAATTTTGTCTTTTCATCACATGATTTATGACAAAACATCAATTGGTGGTAATGCTCATTAGTGTAGAAGCTAATTAGCACTACCATCAATTCATGTTTTGGGGCAGAGCAGGCAAAGAAAATGAAATATTATATTTGCATTTTTTCTGTGAACACAGCCCAAATAAAAGAGTATCTCTTTTTTCCATTTTTTCAGCATATTTTGTCATCAAAAACTGTGAAATGCTTGCAGTGTACCATCCAGCTCCCTCACACCAACCAAGTGGTAGACTTGGAGAGGAATGAGGAGGGTAATTTCATCTGTCATTGCACTCACAAGGAGTGTCCCAGGCCATTCAAGTTTGCCAAGAATCTCAGGATCCACATCCTGAAGGCTGGAACTAGATGGGATGGACCAGGGATCAAGGTGGGTGGTGGGAAAACACTTCCTTATTTGGTAATGTCTCTGACAAATTTTATGACTAGGGTGATCCATCCTTGGAACAATTTGACTTGGTGAGTAGGCTCATTGGCTGGAAAAAATAAGTGACTGGTTGCTTATTCTGCCCATCACAGGGACCTGAAAAAGCAATGACAGCTGGTCCCAGCAAGGCCAGAATGGACTTGGTAGTGTCTCACTGATGGAAAATAAGTGACCAGTCACTTATTTCTGCCATTGCACAGACCCATAACAAGGGATCAACACCAGGTACAAGCAGAGGAGTGCATGCATTTCACAATGTGAGTAGTGCTATTTGACCATAAAAATAAGTGACCAGTTGCTTATTCTCACCATCACAGATCCCTGGAGCAGCAGTGGGAGCTGGTCTCAGCAGGCCCAGAATGGATTGGTGACCAGTCACTTATTCTGCACAACCAACTCTATAGGGGCAAGAGAGTGAGAGTGATACAGATCAGGTGAGCACCATAATATAGCTTACCCATGCCAAGGGTGTGATACTGATTCAGCATCCACCAGTCAGCTGAACACTTCTCTGGATCATCAGTCAGTAGATGATGGATTTTTTTTGCCATGCAGCCACTAACCATGACCACAGACATCAGAGGATGTGTCACCTTCAAATCCAGTGCCCCCCAAGATGAAATCATGTATTCACCTACACCTAAACCATGGACCACTCCAACAGTCACCCCCCAGCCATCACCATCAACATGGTCCAACATGGTGAGCATGACATCACCCCAAAATAAGTGGCTGGTTGCTTATTTTTCTTGCACTGAGGATGGGTATACATAGCATCCAGAAGATGATGTAAACATGGGCTCACCTATGTCTGACAAGTCAGTTCCTCCACAACAATTGTTGCCACCATTACCATTGCTCCTGGTCAGTCACCACCCATCACATTGCTCACAGCTATGTCACTCACATTTCCACAGTCAGTGATTGCATCTCAGCCAATAACATCTGCTAATCAGGCTGCTCAGCTGCCATCACCCTCAACCAGTGCTGCCCCAGCCAAAGGATTACTCCATAATTCATATCTGGACTCATTGAACCTGGCAGTAAATGCAGAGTTTGACTTTCTGACTTGTCAGATCTGTCAAACAGCTCTAGGTCCAGATGATGTCAAACAACACCTGACTAAAATGCATGGAACACAGTCCAGATACAAGGATGATCAGTTCAAGCTGGCCATTTCAGCACTCAAGGTGGTTCTTCAACCCCCTCCCCATATCACTGGGCCTAGGTCAATAGTACATGGACTGAAAGTCCATGATGGCATGGCCTGCAGTCAATGTTTGTTCCTATCCAGGTCAGGAGAATGTCTATGAAAGCATCATGCACAGCAACATCCCAACATGCCAAAGCCCACTTCTTGGTGGCAATGCAAGATACAACAGCTGGGGCCAGGACCAGGACACGTACAATCATTCTGGGAGGTAGAGAGCATACAAGATGGGAGTGGACCCACCCTGCATCAGTCCCTAGTGGACTCTCTGCTCAAGGAACTGGAACCCACACTCCAAGTCATCCAAACACCACTGGATGGTCACATGGTCAGCCCTTGGCTTTTGATGACATGATGGCATGAGCACATGGCTGGCAAGGACATCAAACAACTGTGTAGCTTGGTTGCCTTTCCCAAGAACAATGATGGGGACATTCCTGGACTGAGGGATGCTGTGGAAGCATACTATGAAGAGGCCCTCTCCTTGCTAGACAAAACTGGGGAGCTAGTCTTGCAAAGGTTGAATTCTCCTGACCCCATGAAGAGGTAAGCATCCACTCAGTCAGAAAATAAGCAACTGGTTGCTTATTTCCATCCCCACCAACCAGTGGGGTTTCCAACACCCCCTTCCACAAGCACCTGCACAAGACAACCATGAAACAGTACATCCTTCCAGTGGTGGCTCTCTTGGCCATGTTGATCAGGCAAGAATATAGTGGAAAGCCATTCTCTGGGTCCAACCCCAGGCTCATGGAGCTACTGGCAGTGCTTCACATAGATGACCCACAAGGCAGGGATGCCTTGGATCTCATACATGGGAAATTTCAATATTTTGACATGGGCAGAAGATAATTCCAAAGCCAAATGTAGAATATTATATTCTGATATAGTATTATCTAGTTTGCATAATTTTATATTTGGAGGTGCCTCAGAATATTTGTGAAAATATATACTTGTGTGAACAATTAAAACTTCCTCAAAATGGAAAAGCAAATTATATATTTGATGAGCAGCAAAATGGTTGCTAGTATATTATATTCTGCAGAGGATTTGAAGACTGACCAAAAAAAATATTTTGATGACTGGGACAGAAAATTATATTTGATCAATTATTTCAATGCACATCAGAATATAATATTGTGCCAAGATCAAAATCAATGGAGTAAATAATATATTCTAACCATGGTGAAGGTTATTGCCCCCTTTATTGCCCCCTGAGTGCCTGCTCAGTGCCCACTCATAGACTGCTCAGTACCCATAACTAGAACAACACCCATTTATTTGCAAACATAATCAGGGGGATGGGTAATAGTATCATCTCATAACCATCACAGTCAGTTCAGGTGCAAAAGAAAACAACTGAAAGAGGTCTTCTAACTGCTGATCAGATTTTGAACAATCAGTCAATAGGTACAAACAGCAGATCTGTCAGAAGGCCATCAGCCAGGGAGTGCAGTATGGCTACTGGGAGTAATGTCATTCAATGATATGACATACAGAAAATGGAGCATACAATTATGTTCTGTGGGAGTGAATCTTGGCACATGAGAAAGAGGACCTTGACAGTGCAACATGGGACAGGGTCTCTGGGAGTGTCAAGAAGGCAGAGAGCTATCCCAGTGGGAATTCAGACACAGAGCTCATCTAAGTTAGGGAAATGGGTGGCACAGGCTAAGGCAGTCTCCAGAAGAGGGTCATCAGATGATGATGGCTGGTAAAAGTGGATAGTGAGCAATTCCACTGTCATAAGCAACTTGGCATGGCTTGCAAAAGAGTGGATACAGGCAGGGGATCTGTCAAGGGACTTCAAGGAGGGCAGACACACAGGTATACAGGAAGAGCATGGGATGGTAGGATGACCTCCAGAAAAAGTAAGGCTTGTGACATTATGGTGGGCTAGGAAGCTAACTAAGCTGTGGGTGGGGCAGTTACCGTCCACTTCTAGAAAGAGAAGGTGCCATAAGGACAGGTGCTTCAGTAAGACTGACCACTGCACAGCTCTGAGTGATGTGTTTGTCAAGGTGAGGTGGGTGATTGGTGAGCTGCATAAGGTGGTAATTGTGAAAGGGATCATCATCGGGGAGAAGAGGATTGATGATGTTAATTCTAGAGCATTAAGCTTGCTGCCACAAGACAGAGTTGCACTGGAAAAGCAGCTTGACTGAAGGCTTGTTCGCAGTATGTCATAGGTTTGTTGGACAACATGGCAGTGGAGGCCTTGGCACCCAGATGCTCGAATACAGCTCAAAAGGTGGGCAAATGAGTTGGTCAGTCACCTTGGAGTGGTAAAGAGTTGCAAATAGACATGTGGAATGAGCTCACATCCTTGTAGTGACTCAAAGAAGATGCTGAGTGCATTTAAATCATTGTCAGTGGTTGCTTCTGCAATGGGAAACCAGATAGAAACTGGCATGATGAAGGCATTGGTGCACCTCCAGACTGAAAGGGCCTCCAAGACACCATGATCTATGTACAAAGAGGTGGGCACTCAGGATGGCTCAAAGTGTAAGAGTTGGAAAAATAGGGGTGCAGCTACCTCTTGGAATAGCCTACACACTTGAGTCAGAGTCTGAAGTGAGTCCTTGGGAAGATGGGTGGCAATGGCAATCAGCAGTTCATTGGGTAAAGACCACATAGAACATATTTGGTTCTGCAGGACAGGATCACCAGGAGTGCTCTCTACAGTATAACACTACATACCAGGTTACCATGTGGCAAATATTGCTGACAGATACAACTGACCTGAATGGGGCAGGTGCATGCAGGGGCAGTGATGGCAATCTCCTGACTGGGAGCAAATCAGTTTGGTTGGTCAGGCAGCAAAGAATGAATGTACCTGAGCACCTACATGGGCAATCTTACTGGGTGGGTGAATGCAAGAAACTCCTCACTATGCTCGCATTTCAAAGGGACCACTTGTCCTCCATCCTTTGTAGTCATCAGTAGCTGGACAGGCATCAGAAGATGTATAATTACAAGAGGAGCTAGGAGAGCAACCTTCTTCAATAGATGAATGTTGGTGAACTTCTCACTATGCTTGGGCTTCAAAGGGACTGCTCTGTGACCATGGGGTTTATCATCCTTTGCAGCCATTAGCTTTATTGTTGGGCCTCAGAAATAAGGTAATTACCAGCAGAGCTAGCCAAGTAACTTTTCACTGTGGACAAACACCAAGAGTATCCTCACTAATTTTGTGCTTCAAGGAGGCCACAGGGTAGCCTTCGTCAGAAATCAGCAGTGGGTTAGAAGGTGTAGCCAGGACGAGACCAGCTTGTCAGATGCAAGTGAACCAGCAACTCTGTGCATTTATTATTGGAGTGGCCATAGTGCAGGTAATGGATAGTTGGGTGGAATTCACATTCAGTAGTATCTGTGACCCTTAAATCCTCAGTGTAGTCACCACCAATAGTGAGGATAGTCAGTGAGATAGACTCACCAGTGAACACAATCACTGTTGCCTGACAACAAAGAACAACCACCCCCCAGCATCATGTGATTAATTACTATTACAACCTGAGGTGTAGGTTACCCCCCCTGACAATAAGGATAATTACTGCTAAACTCAAGACAAGAATCATTGCTCAACAATAAACAGAGGACTACTCCTCTGATGCCAAGTGATTAATGAATACCACAAGGCAAGATGGTTAGGGCACGATATAATTCTAATATAAACCTTCCTGACAATAAACAGACTGGTGCACTGTTATGCACATCAGACCCAACAATTGAAAGACAACCTGGAGTGCCACAGTTAATTAATAACTTGACCTTTGTGTAGAATAATCTCTTTACCAATAAAGTCATGAGTGTGCCCTGATAATTGTTCAATTGTGGCTGATGTAATCCCACCAGGATTTGGATTTTAGTAGGTGGGAGTGTACTTGCTTCAATATGAAAGAGAGTGAAGGGAGTCTATAAATATACATATCAAAATGCAGTGAAAAATCAATTGAACAGAAGGATGTTATACCAGGGTGAAGGCAGTTCTGTGGAGACAGGAAACAGGGTCACCACAGTAGCATGATCTACAGTGCAGTTCATTAGGAATCATTTGGTGAAGTGACGTTGATATGACTTATACCTAGTAAAGCCACTCCAGAAAAAGTATTCTGCAGATTTTGCATATGTCTGCTGAGACTTAATAGCCTGCAGCTTTAGATACAATAGATTTTCTTCCTTCTATACCGATCCCTGACCTTCTGTATTTATTACAACATGATATTTCATTACCAATCTCGACTGAATCTGTCTATGACAACTGGGCTTTTTATATTATTATCATAAACTACTACTTTGATAGGGATGGTGTGATAGTAGGAGGGGATGCAGAAAGATGAGAAGAAAAAAAAGTGTGGGCAGCAGCTGATGCCTTCTTAAACTGGATGGCATTTCAAAGCCTGACAGAAGTTCACAGGTGGATGATGGTTCACTAGGCAGAGCTCGTGAGTCATGTGTGGGCTCAATGGCATTCAGTTTATAAGGCTGCCATTTTCACACATTACTTCTTTTTTCTTCCCACTTCCACTTCTTTCTGTCCTTCATGCTATGTAGCATAGCTAGTAATGGTAGTATAATGTGTATTGTATGTAGTTAGTCATAACAAGTGGTGTCCGTCACATTCTAATTATGTTGTGCACTCGATTCAACACTGTGCAAGACAAAGACCAAGAGACATGAAGTATAGATTGCCAAATCCCTTCTCTTGATAGGATTCTTGGAAAGATGTTCATGCTACATATAGTAAGTGATGTCATGTATTCATGCTCAACATAACATGGTCCATAGTGCATCTAAGATTCCTATGAATCAGGGTCATCACACAGGATGACAATCAATCTTGGCTCCCATAATCTTGCTTCCAGTCCTGTTATTGTGTTAGTGCATTCATCATAAGTGTCCATTGCAACCATAGCTGCTAGTTACTAAATGAATTGATGGCAACAATATATACTAGAGGCCTTATCACAAGTGTTCATTGAAATCCGTTGGCCTTCAGCAGTGGCCATTCTTATTGTTTCTTCTCAGTATAGACTAAATGTTCTAGTGTTCAGCAATAAACTGGCTTATGTGGGGAGACAGTTTACTTTCAGGCCTCCCATAATATTGCTTCACATGCATTAAATTTCATTTCTAAGTCCTAGCAGTGATGTTATTGTCCAATGATGATTTACTGAACTCCCAGCAAAGAAATTAATGTCACATGATTCTGCACAAACAAATGGTAATCCAAGAGTCTGTTGGCACCCTTGGATGGACATGTGTGTATTTAAGCTGCACTGATTGCATCCCAATACAATGCAACATGAAGTATTCTCTTCACCAGAACCATAGCTCATCTTGTTATCAACCATACCTTGCAGGGTTGGCCTGCCAACCCTCCCCATCATCATGTCAGCTAATTAATCCCCAGTATGAACAAGCTACTATATATTAATATGTACCTGTCAGATAATTAACTACAGGTGATCAGTAAGTGTAAAGGCTAAATAAAAAAGGGGAACTTACTCCTCAGTATGAACAAGCTACTGAGGAGAGGAGAAAATTTACTCTACTGTATGTACGCATTTTTGCTTATGTAAGCAACAAACCTTCGCACTAAATATGAACTACTAAAAGGCAGTTTAATATCCCAACACATCATTGTCATCGTCCAACTTCCATCATGTGAGGCTCACTCATAGCAATGCAGTGATCCTTGACCAGAATTTTGGGCATGCTCAGTTGGTGGGTCACACATGACTTTTTAGACATCATTTGTACTCATTTTATTCTAGACCATCTCTGTGCCATCTTGTTCATCCATACCAAAATTGATTACAACTAGCTTTGATTCAGCTGGACCTCCTCCTGACACCCCAGCCTCAACAATAGTGTCACAAACCACCAATTTGATAACTACAACAGTGTCAGAAACCCACAGTTCCACAACCAGCTTTAAGACAGCAGTTAGTGAGTGATTTCCACTTTTGTCTGATTCCCTAGAATAAATTCATTTAGGTGATCACCATGAGGATAAATCAGTCCCTACTGATGATGAGTCATACTTTTCTGCCTCATCTGTGTCAGTTGTTCTAGTCAACCCCTCCCCTCCAATGAAATCTGTCCCAATTTCACTTAACCTCCCACTTGCCTTTAAGCAAAGTGTTCAAAGGGCAGTGCAATGGAGGCTAAGGCACTATGCTGGAAAGTTGGATCCCCACACTGCTAGGGAGGTTGAAGCCAGTATATCAGATGCTGTTGACTTGGCTTTAAGGATATTAGAGAGATCCCATAGGCCACAGGTAACTTTGGTTTATTAGTGTTTATTCTGTCACACCAATAACTGCAGACTCCCAGAATATGCCACCCTTGGTGGACACTTCTGCAAGTGACTTGACTCCCTCTGCTTCGATGTTGGCACACCACTCTCCTGCTATTATCAGCTCTGTGTTATGCAATGTTATTAACAATGCACTTCAGAGTTCTTTAAAGGCAATACATTCAAGTGGGCAACATTACTTTACAGTGCTTCACCCATGTGCTGCACCTAAGCCAACACTGATGCCCTGCACTATGCCCCACACTTATGAGATGGCAAGGTTGGATGCCTCAATGCCTCAAGTACAGAGTCACCTTGTTCCTGGTGCATGGGACCAGGATCAGGACTAGAATTAGTCTAGAGTGGCCATGCATGGTTATTGAGTGTACTGTCCTCTATATTTATGTGACTCTGGACTGTGCTGGACTGACTGCCCTCTGTATTTATGTCACTCTGAAACTGCACAACATGGCTGGTATGACTTTCAATCTTGATGCCAGATTCATACCAAGCCCCTTTTGAGACCCACCTGGTGATGCATTCTAACACTGACATAATACTAGTTTGGCAAGTCTTAATACATCATCTGTGTCAGGTCATAGTCATTGCATTGCAACCCTCCTTCAGACCACAATGTGAAAGTAATACATCATAAATAACCAGAACTCACTGCATGATCATCATGTCAACATATCAATATGATTCCAAATTGCGACAACAAATTCGAGCACCTGCCTAGTACAAGTATGCTAAGTTAAGCTGAGAAAGCAAGACAAACTTTGTCAAAAGACATTACAGCCCCATCCTGTGCAACAACTTTTCACACATTCTTTTGACAGTGCTTTATGCTTAGAATCTCCCCCAAACAAGGTCCCTTTGTAACCATACACAGTTGATTTTTCACAGTGGGATTTGCAGGTTTCAAGCAAGTTGCAGGAATAATGTGATGCTGAATTCCTGAGCCCCTGTTATGGCCAGTCATGGTAATGCACACATGGCCAGGTGGAGCAACACCAGTATCACTGTGAAATGGGTCAGGGCATCTCATCTGGACAATGCATTTACTTAGAGATGCATTATTATATGGCCTGTACTGATCATTCACAGTGAAGCCCAACTGATAGTGCTGGAAATTACAGTAGTTGGCCTGAAACAGCCATGGAATTCCACCTGTCATATGAGTTAGCATGTAGGAGATTTAGAAAGATGAGACCCATACCAAAGTCAGTAGAAGACAAGTCATCTGCTGTAGTTGTCCATGCCTCCAATGTTGCCTCTGAAGGGTTCTCTGGTATTGCTGAAGGTGGGGGAGCTGATGGTGGTGGTGTGATGCTATGGATGTTGGGAATGGATGATCAACATTGCAGTTCCTGTACTGTGCCAAGAGGGAGTCTTGTCCCATCTAGTACCAAACCAGTTCTAGTGATGAGATTAAAAATAAAGTAATAAGGTCAAGGCAGCAAACCAGGAGTCTTACAGTGTAGCAATGTAATCATTCTTTAACTGGATCAACCATCCTTGCAGGGCCACACAGCTAATATCTCTTCTGAGTGTCCTCAATGTGCCTTGATAGCCTTTCTTCTCACCACAGATCACCCAGACATCCTGGCCGATCCATTGTGAGAGCTGCAGGCCTGAACACTCTGCAACCTTGTGGCAAAATGTGATCAGAATGCTGATCTGCAATAGATGATTAGAATCAGAGGATAGATTGTAAGGGTGCTCACCTTTTGCCCATATGTGTCACACACAAAATCAAGGTATGCATTATCGAAGTGTACTGTCTGCACTGTGCCCCTACTCTGAAAACCATTTTCCCCTCATGACCTCAACATCATCACCTACACAGATATCGAAACCTTTCTCCTTTGAAAAAGCCAGCATTCATGCAGCCCAGTGTACTTGTACATCATGGACATTCATGGGCACCATGATGTAGCCAACCAGCCAATCTGGATGCATCCCTAGGGTGTCATCAATGTCCATCTGTGTGCTGGAGTATTGCACCTGCTGATCAGGGTCCTCTCCCTGGGTGCTGTGGATGCCAGTCTGTGAGCTGGAGTATTTTGTCTCCTTCACATAGATCCATGCTTGAGTACCATCGACACTCATCCATTCGATGGGGGCTTCAGTGCCCTTGTATGCTCCTTGAGAGATGTTGACAGTGTCACCAGGCAGGACCACATCCACTGGTTTGGGAAGATGTATGTGAGTGTCTGCATGCCCAGTAGCAAGGGAGTGGACATGGTCTGGCATGTGTGCTTCCAACAGCAGGTCAGAAACCTCAAGCTACATTGGTCATAAGCATAGTATGAGAAGAATGGAAAATGGCAACCAACATTCAGAGATTGACTGTCATGCTGGAGGCTAATGGTACCATCATATGCCATGATAACATGACCGGTATAACCATGGTAGGCACCCACTGTAATCCTCACTGCCTGTCCTGTGTTGAAGACTCTATGAAGTTCTTGAATGGCACAGTGGATGGTTTCCCCTGTGGCATTGACATTCCCTTCCAATCTCTCATCAGTGGGGAGGAATAGACTAGCAGTTCACTTGTGCCATTCAATGTCAATAAGCCTACCTCAGCTGCCACTGAGCTCTCTGCTCTGGATTTCAATTGTATTGAATTCATGCCAGAACTGAGCAGAAAATAAGAGCACCATTTCTTCCATGAATGACCATTCAAAATCTGCTATCATGTGAAAGGCTATGTCATCAGGATGAGGAAGTTCAACCAGGATGACTGAATTGGTTGGTATAGTCAGGTGAAGGAGGCCATGGATGAAGTCATAGCCACCACATGTGAAGCCAATATCCACTCCAGTGGAAGACAAGATCAGCACCAGAGCAAGACCTGTGATTGTCACCAACTCACTAGAGAAGAAGGACTTCTCACCATGTTGCTTGGGTAAATCATATGGGCATTCATGAGGAGCAACAATTAAGACAACATTGGTTGGATAGGATTGTTCAATGAAGCTGATATCACCTTTGTAGGGGCCCTTCTTGATGTGAACCCAAGTTCAGACTGGTAATGTCTGGCAGGCCTTAAAGACAGAGAGCAAGGTGGCTTCCATTGGTGGCAGGAGAATGATGTCCTTGGCTGCAGAAGAATGGGATGGGGACAAATGATTCCACACCTCCATTGAACAAGTCCCTGCTACATAGAGTCAGTGGGGCAACCAGGGTAGAGCTACTACATTGATGCCATTTGACTTCATGTACTCATACACAAAGCTCTGTGCACTTGCTGTATTAAGGAATGGAATGAGCAATTGAGCCATTTGTGTGATGTAAATGCACCCAAAAAAAGGTCCACAATGTATATGTTCTTCATCAGGGGCAAGGGAATGCCTTCCAGGATCTGTGGCAACTTCTGCTTTTGTATATCATGGGGTTGTGATGGCCCACTATATTGTGCCATCAAACCATCAATAGTGTGGCTGAAAGAAGATTTTCTGGTGGGGCCTGCATCCATAGGGTGGCCAGCATTCCCTTGGGTTTCATCAATGTCCTCATCTGCATAGTTGTCCTCACTATTGTCCTCCTTGGCAGCTAAGTCAAGAAACTGGCTGATGCCTGTCTTTTGGCACTTCGAGTTCCAGGGAGCCTTGCCAGAAGAACATCGTACTGTACTCCAGGGGGGGTTAGGTTGACTGGCAGGACAGTAGGTACTGGATCAGCATGAGTAACAAAGCTAATGCCATATGCCCACATGGCTTCTTCAACAAGAGAAGTGGGTGGCTGTGGCTCTTTGTTAGAGGGGTCAGATTGTGTGAATATCCTGCTGATAAGTGGTTGCCACTCTTCATGGATATATCGCAACCTGAATCCCCTCAATTTGTTGTCAAGATCAGGGTATCTGATTTTGTCCTGGGCCCAGTCCATCATAAGATGCCATGCAGAAAGATCTTTGAGCAAAGAACCTGCTAAGTTTGTGCATGTGAGATAATGTCTATACCATATAGCTGGGTACACATACCTGATGTGCTTGCCATACCATCCCTATCATTGTCCCCAATGGCTACCTTGACCTTCTTGCCAGAAGTTCCAACTTCACCCTTGCAGTCCTTCCACTGCTGAGTAGCCTTGTCTGATGGGTGTGCCAGACCTGTGGGAAAAGCATGGTTAACACCAGAACACCCACCAGTTGCATTGCTTGACTCCTTCTCTGCCAACCTCTCCATGAACACTTTTTCCATGTCAGCAAAGCAGAATGGATCCATAATGATACATTGCATGACATCCATCCACTCATCTTTGTCAAAATCAGATCCAAGAACATATTGGATTTTGTCCATGGCATGCTCCAAGCTAATCACCTGCATTGCATACTGGCTAAGAAGGCAAAAGGCCTCCTTGTTGATCATCCTCAGAGTGAGACAGAATGCTTGGTTAGACATCAGTGAGTTTCAAAACAGGTGAGAGTTGGAAGGTGGAGTGGTAGATGGATGATTGAAAATGTAATGAATATATATTAGCAAGGGACAATAGGAGCACTACCAGGAATTACCTAAACATCACCTCAACAATGGGAAAGGACTACCATCAGGCAGCTATTTTAAGTAGCAGCAGATGACAGACCTAGGAGCACTCATTAATTTGGAGCAAGTAAAACTAACAAATCCATACCTAACAACCACACCACCATAGTTTTGAGGTTCCACAAAACAGTGCCCATATGTTTCTTCATAGGACATTCATTTTTCCTAGTACCTCAGACAAGGGATGAATTCACATCTACATATATGCATAATCATTTAATGTTCTAATAACTACTCTATCTAGTCATCTAGTTATCTTGTTATTGTAGTGTATGAATGAAACAGAGAAGTATGGGAGGGAAGAAAACTGTCATTTGTCTCCAGTAGGTCTTTTAAACTGGATGGCATTTCAGAGTCCAACAAAAAGTCCACACTGTCCACCTCTTCGCAGAATCCACATGGACATGCTAAAAATGTCAGTCATGTGCAGGCTCAATGCAGTTCAGTTTATAAGGCCACCATTCTCACATGCCTCTTTTTCTTCTTCCTCCTCTATTATATTCTCGCCCCCCATAGTAATGTAGTAGTGGCATGGTATGGTACTAGGTTATGGTACTAGGTTTTTAATGATACAGTACAATATATAGGAACTTCATCAAAATAAGATGAGAAATGTGAGATGTCATACTACATTAAAAAATAAGATCAGGATGTCATAGCATGCTGCTGCAACAGTTGCAGGTTTTGCATTCCCTGTGCCCTCCGCAGGCAGTCTTTGATACCTTTACACGTAGCCTGGTGAGTCCTACTGGTCACATTTTAACTCCTTTATTGCAATTCACAATGCTCTCTTTGCAGACACTATCATTCATGCCTCTCTGTGCATGATAGGGAGTAACACTCTAGATCCTTCAAGAAATATATCCACTGTCAAAAGATAGCATGTCAAGTGAGTCTTGCAGCTGCATTTAATCCCTACACTATAAATCACGACACCACTCCTTGCAGACATCGTTGTTTACACCTCTCCACAACTTGGTGAGTACTGATATGTTCCCTTGCTGTGAAAGGATTTTTGAGTTTAGGTCATCTTGTGCTTAGTCTACTTACCATCATTTGGACAGGCTAGAAGTACCACCACCACCACTGTCGCAAGCTGTGCTACTGCTTGCAGAGTCTGTCATACCATGAACAAGAGCCCCTGATTCCCCTCGAGTCTCAGGTTTGGCTTGTATGCAGGCTTCTTTTCTCCACACAGAAATCAATGTTTCCATCTCATTACTCGATGTGGCTGCAGAATAAGATGGAAGTTCCCAGTGTCATGTGTCTTTGGTGGTAAGTTAGTTCATTGGTAGTCATCATATGTGCTCTCTTACTGCAACTGTTTGTACTCTACCACTGTTCGAAGTGCTGCAACATCTGTACAGCTTGCCCTGTTGTCCTGTCGAACACATGAACACATCCATTTTCCCCTCCACCAACCACTACCATTGCCTCTTCTGCAAGTGCAACCTGTTTTGGGAACATTTTTATTGGTTTCATATCATATGTTTTCATGCATACAGCATCATCCATGTGATGCAAACTGAACCCATTTAGCAGTGTTATCAATGACGAAGAATGTATGACTTGGGTCAATGGCAGCACCACCCCTGGAGGGTAACTGTGAGGTTTCTAGATTCGCTGTGGATTAATACTTACATCATTCTTCCTGTAGATTTTGTCGAGAGAACCACACCAGTCTCTACCATGAAGTGTATGACTGGAGGATCTGTGAGGTGAGGTCCATGTCTATGCGATGCATCAAACACTTACATTTCTCCATTGTACATTCCAAATACAATAATATCTGCACTGTGTGAGTATATGGCACGTGGAACAGTCATAGGGAGCTCCACAGTGAAGATGTTTGACAGATTATGTCTAGAATCGAGGGTCCAAACCTGGACACATTTGTCTCACAGTCTCTGGTGAATACCCATGTCCCTATTTCTGAAGTTTCACAGTTGATAGCCATGATCTCTTGACCTGTACCTATCCATCTTGCTGTGATCTCGTTGAACTCATGACCACGTCCTTTCCATAGGAACAGATATCCCAAGCCCATACCACCACATAACAATTCCTTGTTATCATCTTTTGGTGTTAGCCATGCTATGCAAGTAATGGGATCTTGGGGATTCTGTGTCTGACTGGGCTTGCTTAGTTCTATCTTTTTTTGGAAGTCCCACATTCTCAGTCCATCACATCCTGTCAAGGATCAGTATTTTTCTTTTTCCAGCAGTTAATAAAGTGGTGTAATACCTCCACTGGCCAGTATTTTTCCACTGTTTGATACTGCTAAACATAGTATGGCATCATTGTGTCCTGACAAATGACACTCCAATGTATACTTGGTGCTGGAGTTGAGGCAAAGAAATCTTTTGAGGGACATTGTGAGTATCAAGTTGTTGCTTCTTTGTTTCTTGGGCCTCCTTGATTATATGCTGGTCTGGTGACAATTGCCAGTGCCTTTTTCTGCATGTATTCTTCATGACATCTTGATGACAGTTGACAGTGTTCTTGTAGGCCTGGACAAGGTTGTTGTAATCAAGGATAGTCTGGGGACAACAAGAACAAAACTGTTGTCGAGGTGTGTAGTATCATGCAACCAAGGATTATATTAATTGAAGACATATTAAATGAAGACAACAAAGTCTAGCATTGTTGTCAATGACTGGTCTATCACTGATTATGAACTAGTACAATAGGGGTGACTCCCCCTTATTGTATAGGGGAATTCTAAGATGAGAGCATTGGCCATACTTATAGTCTAGCATCTGACATTTCTGAGCAAAATATTTAATCCTCCACATGCCATCTTGCAACAAATTATATCAGTGCTACTGTACAGACTGTTGTAAGGTGGATCCAGGTGGCACTGCTGGCAATCCTGCTGGCAAACTTCAGCTGGAGAGACACCAGGCTATCCACCTTCATGAGACCACTTCATTGAACCATACACCCAATGTCCACTGGCTTGCTACTGCAAATAATGTCTTACAAGCCATTCCTCAGCAAGGTGACCCTGATATTGATTCCCTGTCTGCCACACTCTTTGCATCCTCCCTCTGTGACTGTGGCCAGACCTTGACTCACAACCCAGCAAACTATGGGCCTCTCATGTGGAGTTTCAGGGCAGAAATGAGTCCAAATATCAGTGATGCTGGAGCTCCCAACATCTATGATGTGGTTGATGCTGTTCACTGGATTTCTACTGAAAATAGGTCTGTTAGTCCATTGCACTTACCCCTCCATACTAAATGATCTACTCTTTTCTCCAGAAGGGTTAGTAGTTTGGATATATGCTCCAACCAGTTGTGGTCCATGTAAATCATCTTCCCCGCCCATTTTCATGCCCATCACCCTCATTGTGTTTGTGGGACAGCAAACACTCCCATGGAAGGAATTCAAGGGGGCCCATCAAATCTCAATTCTATCGAAGCTCAGATTGGACTATCCAGCAGCATACTCTGGAAGGTGTCAGTGGATGTGTGACTGCCCATTCACAGCTTTCAGATGTAGGAGAGCTCTGACTGCTGTCAATCAACATGAACACTCAGTTGTCAGTTGGAAGGATTAGCTCCTATTCTGCTTGGCAAGGTAGAA